>BGNK01003880.1:38028-39330 GCA_003297005.1 Symbiodinium sp. clade A Y106
ATGCTATATGCTAGAAGGAGTTGCTAACTAAGGTTTGGTTAGGTAGCTAGGTTTCTATATGTCAACAACTACTTATGCAAGATGTCGATAGTCGATAGGCTTTAATTATTTTCCCCATGGATGGGGACTGAATCTGAGGGACCACTCATGCTGAAGATTCGTCAGCAACGTGACTGTGAGCTTCAGTTGGGCAAGTGTGCAGTTGCTAGGTCTCATACGTACCACCCCTGCCACCCCAGTCATAATCCAGCCCAGGCACATGTTGCGGGATCATGGTGGTCCACAGATGATGGCCGATATGCTGGCCGCAGCTTGCACTTCTGTGCGTTCTGTGCCTGTGCNAACCGTGAAATTCGTGAACTGCTTCCCTCTGTAGCTTTAGTACAAAGCACAGCCGCCGAGAAAGGGCCGTGAAAACCGTGAACCTCATCAAATGTGCGAGCCCCGTGAAGCCGTGAAAACCGTGAAGCCGTGAAAACCGTGAAGCCGTGAAAACCGTGAAGCCGTGAAAACCGTGAACATTGTGAAGCGCTGTGATGAGCTTGACTCCTGTGCACTGATCAGAGATCCGACATCCTATAGTAACCCAACCGAATATATGCATGTTGGCTAAGTTAAAACTTAACCTAGAACCCCATATAGTTAATATATCTCAGTACAGCCCTGGTCTTCGTGTCAAGTTGTGCATGCCAGGCTGCCTAGATGGATGTGTGCATGTGCATATATGGGCTTGTGCTGAATTGACTGCATGCACTGGTGCTGCTTGGTTCGGGCTCTAACTCTTCAGGTCACACTTTAGCTTTTTCCAGGGTCAGACCAGGATCTGGCACTGGGGTTTTGAGCATGGCACCTGCTCAAAGCAAAGCTAGCTCGGCTTCGTCGGGAGCTGATCCGAAGTCCCGTTCGAAGGCACTTGCAANCACTGGGGTTTTGAGCATGGCACCTGCTCAAAGCAAAGCTAGCTCGGCTTCGTCGGGAGCTGATCCGAAGTCCCGTTCGAAGGCACTTGCAAATTCCTTTAAGCGTGAGAATGCCAAGAAGAAGGCTGCTAAGGAAGGGCGGTTCGACCTGTCAACCCCTTTGTTGGATGATGGGTCGTGCACTATCACCTTAGGTTCCCTTATGGAGTCTGAGGAGCTCGGCTATGAACAAGCTGTGGAGGTGATGATGCGGTTTCGTGCTGAGGCAGAACAGCCGCCTGCCGAGGCCGATGAAGGTTGGGAGCTGCCAAAGCTGTCGAAGGCCAAGAAGCCTGCCGGCAAGTCAGCATCTGAAAAGACTGCATGTGTTACGGCGGGTGAA
>BGNK01003880.1:45578-64396 GCA_003297005.1 Symbiodinium sp. clade A Y106
GAAAGCCTGTGGAACTCCGAGCTGCTCTTCAAAACCCGCCCCAAACTACACTATTTGGTACATGTGGTGGAAGAGTTGCAGTCCAAAGCTTGCAGTCGCAACCCTTTCTTTGACTCTATGTTCATGGACGAAGACTGGATAAAGCAGGCGTTGACTGTAAAGAAACGAATGTCATACTGAACATGCTCCTTGAATGTCCTGAAGCGGTTTGCTGTCGTGAACAGATCCACTTTGAATGCCCTCTATAGATGAAAAAAGCCGCGTCTCGAGGTCTCTGCTGCAGCCGAGTGCGGCTGTTTGCAGGGGGAGCCGGCCAGGGATAGGTTGTAGATAAATATTAGGTTAGTTGAATTCGGGTTTTCTGTGCAACCCCGAACCCGGACCCCTACTAACTTGGTGTTTCATTGCCATGACCTGAGAGCCTTAACTACCTGAACCCGTACTTTCAACCCGAAGGCTTGAGAGGGTTTCAAAGGTTAGCAAGCCTGTGTTCTCGGTTTCCCGAATCCTTTATTGGTGATATGGTCAAAAATCCGTACCCTAGGATACGGTTTTAAATATGTGAAGGCGTACCGTCCTCGAAGTCTGAGCACCGAAGCCTGAAGTGGAAGTTCAATCCCCAAAACTGGCCGAGCCTTCAACTCCGAGCGACACCCCCAAGCCTACATAGTAATCAGTCTATGTGGCATCACCTATTATCGTTGATATTTCTCTTTTACTCCCTGCCTCTCTCTATATATACATATACTTCTATATAGATAGTTAGATAGACTTTAAGGACAAAATCATGTACATAAACAGTACANTCACCTATTATCGTTGATATTTCTCTTTTACTCCCTGCCTCTCTCTATATATACATATACTTCTATATAGATAGTTAGATAGACTTTAAGGACAAAATCATGTACATAAACAGTACATAGACATATGTCTATATGAGTGTGTATATATATGTGTATATATATATATACACACATGTATGTATGTATGTGTGTATGTATGTATGTATAGGCACAGTAACCACAGCAGGTTTGTCTTTGTGTGCGCATGTGAGTATAACCACTATACAGGTAAATGTGGTATTGGTCTATCGGAAATAGTATTACCAGCTAGGGGCTTGTCTTGGGGTGGGGTTAAGGGTTTTTTGGCTCAAGGCGGTGTCGGCTCAAGACAAACGGTATGACTTGCTTGGTCGTGTTGACTCCAAGCTGAAGTTGCGACTTCATTTCTTGAAGAAGCATTGCTGCCAGATGGTGTTTTCAAAGCTTTCACTGATGCTATAATGAGCCATGTGGCTTATTTTCACCAATGCTTGTTATAAATGTTGCAAAAAAGAGGACCCAACCATTTAAGTCACATATCGTCTTCCAGGCAGTGTAGTAGACGCCTACTCGCCATTCGGGGAGTGGGTGCCCTCGGGAACTCACCGCTCGTGACCTGGTCCTGGTAATTGGGTGGACCACTTGCCGTCGAAGCCCAATTCTGTTTTCGCAAGATTTGGTACATATGCGTGCTCTTCACAGACGCGATAAATGTCTGGCGTTTTTCCAAACGGCGACTCATCTGCAAGGCGCTCTGAAGCAGCTTTCAGGCAGCAAGGGCGGTGGTGGGCACAACATCGTCAAAAGAGGCTTCTTGTATTGCTGCGACTACTACGACTACGACTACTACTACTACTACTACTGCGGCACCAGACAACGAAAGCTTTCACAGAGTGGTCAGAAATCCCTGACGAGTCCGGACTAGTTTCCAATGCTTTCGCATCGGTGGCGTAGTCTGCGATCTTCGGACTTCCGTCGGAGTCCGTTCGCTGTCTGGCATTTCTTACAGAAATGTCTTTCGCAGTCCAAAGGACCGACCGATTTCCCGGTCGGTATCTCGCAGAAAGGAAGCAGAGGAGAATCAGAATTCTAACGCTTTATCGGGGTCGGGAGGGTGGGAGAAGAAAATTTCAAGATAATAATCTTACGCCAAAATGGCCACGGACATGAACGTGTTCGCGGAGATCGACGACCGCAGATCCTCGAGTGTCGATCGGTGTGAGCATGAAAGCAAGGAGTTGTCACTTCGCACACCCGTGTGCTACACGACAACGAAAGCTTTCACACAGTGGTCAGAAATCCCTGTGCCGACTGTACGTGTTGGGGCAGTCCTCGAAACTTCCATCGTCTCCTCGTGCATGTCTGCCCCCAAGTTTCGGATGTCCTGGATAACCTCGTTCTGGAACTGGGATAGCGGATGGAACAGGCCTCGATGCTGAAGACACCATCGTAATGTCGGATGCAGTTCTTTGGGAGTGAGGCTCGTATCTCTCTCGATGTAGCGTCCACTGTAAGTGGTCCATCCACGAGAATTGTGGCATGTAGCCCGTGTGTCGGGCTCTCGGCGGTGGTCATACAGGTTCGTGACTTTGTCGAGCGCGGTCTCGTGGGCCGACTTCTTCCCAGGTGGCGTGGGGGGGCGGGGGGGGGGGCCGGCCCGCTTTGCTAAAACATGTCGAGGTTCCCGCGTGCCATCGACGACGGAGACACAGAACTGAACAGACGATCTTTCGGCTCGAGAGTTCCTTCCATCATGGCGGACCCCCTGACGCAGGCGGCCGGACTAGCCCGAGTCGACCTAACAACCGATCCGATCGCCAGGTACTTGTCAGCGATAGGGATTCAGTCGCACGCCACGATCGCCACCTACTTGCCTGGCGATGCCGCGATTGACTCGATCCTGAACAAGGTCAAGGCGGGGGTCAAGGTCGGCGCCGACGAATTCAAACTGGCCGCTGACGTCGACGACGCAGCAGTCCAGGCACAATGGATGGTGCTCACGAGGGCGGCGAGTCAACTGTACCTGTCCTCGACGGCAGCCGCTACTCCGGCTTCTCCAGCGGGCGCCGCTCCGACTACCACGAGCTCAAGCACAGACAAAGACACCGTCCCGAAGATGCTCCCAGCTTCGGTCTACGCGACACTCGTCGAGGACTACAACAAAATCACGATCGAAGGGGACAGACGGCAGTTCCCCGAGAAACAGTTGGTGGGGGCCAAGAAGGTGTTGGCACGCATGTACCACGAGCACCGCACCTCCAAGATGTTTACAGCCACATCCCTCGGCGAGATCATGTCCCAACGAGTGTGGACGAGCTTTAACACGAGCAACACGAACAGGAAACGTGACACCACCGAGAAAAGGCTCATCCTCGACGACAAGAATAACATCTCCTAGAAGGCTCCGGAAGACTGGGATGTTCGTGGACACTGGATGCTCCACGATGCCATCGAGGCGATCAGATGGGCCTGGATTCTCCTCAAGTACGGCTCCGAGAACTCGACCAACAAGTACGTCAACTGGTCCCAGGGCTTGCTACGAAAGCACTCCCAGCGAGTACAGAATGTCCAAGCCTTGTGGGAAGACTTTTTGTGGGGCATTGCGACGTGCGTGCGAAACAAGGAGACCTTCGCAACGATCACCGAGGAGCTCATGGCAGACCTCACGAAGACCAACGAGATTCTACAGCAACCACTCACGAAGAAACCACGAACAGCAAAAGGCTACGGGCAGCCAAATGCGGGCAGATCCAAAGATACCAGCCCAAGTGGTCGCCACCGGGCGAAGGGTGACGGTATCGCACCGCGGACAACTCGCCCTGCCAATCGTGGAGCGGCTCTTCCTCTCCGGACATGGACACCGACGACTCCGACGTGGCCTACGCCGACTCCTACCTTGCCGCTGAATTTGATTCCCAGCTTCGCACCGCATCACCTTGGCAAAACAAAAGACAAGGGCAACAAGGGGAACGGGAAGAAGGGCAAGGGCGGCAAAGGAGGCAAGAAATAGGGACAGCACGGCCCAGAGTCGCAGATTCCGGACCCGGCCGTCGAAGAGAACACGAGCCAGATATAGGCACGTTGTGCCGGGGCGTTTGTGGGGCTGTCCCGGTTGTACACCTGTCTTTCTTCGATGGTTCGACGAATAACGACGATGTGCTCCTCACACTGTCGTGGGAGGTCGACCCAGGGTGCATTGACTTCACGTCCAGACACTTCCACGCGGCCCGATGGGCGACATAGTGAACTTCGACATACTCGACGTACAGAGACGCATCGAGGGCGCGACCCGAGCCGGCCCGCGCGTCATGATTATGACAGCAGGGCCGCCGTGCGCCGACTTTCCCCAGCTTGGAGCGGGACCACCGGGGATCGAGGGAGCCACGGGATGGCTATCCCAGCCTATGCTCAACGTCGAACACATGATTCGATCTCATTTCACACGAGTACCCATCGAGACTGTCATCGAGAACGTGCCCCCCCACCCGACGCTCAAGGACGACTTGTTGGAGATGACCTCGGTCTTGGCTGTGGAACCGATAGTGGTGGACGCCAGCGATTCCGGTCTTATACACCGAAAGCGTCTCTGGCGGACGACGATCAGCTGGGAAGCAGTCGAAGCAAGAACGAATCTCGAGCTGCACACCGTGGCCCTTGAACTAGCAAATCGACACAGGTTGGCTACGACTACACAACCCCATGGCGCAGGACTTACAACAACCACTGACGGCCAGGGGATACTCCTTGCCTAGTTGCTTTCACCGCGAAGGCAAGTTGTTTCAGTTTGACGACACCAGCATCGACGGTGGATGGGAGACCCATGCCCACAACACTCAACGGTCATCACGTCGAACAAGAGACCCTCAACCGATGGAACGCGGATCATCGAAAGTACCCGCCTTGGCAGTACGAGGAGCAGTTCCTGGTGCAATGGCCTGACAGGTCTATATATAACTCGACGGCCCCGACAGACCAACGCGAACAACTTCAAGGACTACGACCTGGCTTCACGGCCGATCTAGCCGATGGAAAAACACATCAACGAGAAGTAGCACTGGGAAATGCATGGCATTTACCCACGGCGATTTGGATCCTCTTCCTCCTGCTTCTCGGATAAGTGCAAGCCGAGATTCCTCCGAGGCGCAGGGTCAGAGCTCCTCGTCGTCATCTGGTTGAGCATCCGAGAATTCTTGTGCTTCTCGAAGCTTGGAGACCGAGCCTATAAGTAGGGGTGGGTGGCCTCCCCCCCCAAGAGAACAACAGAACAACAACCCNCCCCCCCCTATTCTTTTTCGTTTCGGGCCAGCCGGCTCGTGGTACTCCCTTCAATGTGCTGCTAGGCCGTACGGCCACACACACAGGGAGTGCCAAAGTGTAGTGTACTATCGGTCGAGGTCTCCGATACGCCAGGCAGGTGGACCAGCTTGGTCATGGTGTTGACGACCCAGAACTTTCGTCGAAGTGTCTCGAGGTCATGCTCGACCATCTCGCGGACTTGTTGAGGCTTCGGGACCGAAACTGAGCCTCTCCTCGGTGTACTGGGGCCTCTTGAACGTAGACCTTGATGTCACTTTCCCAGCGACCGATGAGCTGAACCGTGTCCAGCGGGAATCCTCTTCGTGGAAGCATCTGGGAGCCAGACACTCTGCAGACATGCTCGCAGTATCGGTCCATAAGGGCTCCACCCGGACCTGGTCTCTGCCTGGTCGCCCCGGTCGCCTCGATGACTGATCGGAAGATCACGACGTCGTCTCGTGATGTGTGAGGAGCCGACCGTGTAAGCCAGGAAATAGTGGTCCTTTGCTGGCTGTCGCACTCCAGCGTATGCATGAGGTCCAGATGTCGCTGCAGGGCGCGGAACGGGCACAATTTCGGAGTGATGTGGCAACAGCGCGGGTGTGATCGAGTAACACACAGACCCACAATGTCGGTCTTCGCGCATGGCAGAGTGATGAACGCTGTACGACTGGAATGTGTAATCTCTGTCCAGGCCTGGTCGAGGCTTACTGTCGCTGCTTCGATCCCGCGTAAAAGCCACCAGCAACGAATGATGACCATGTCTATTCGATGCAACAGTGTTCGGGCCCACTGCTGAGGACCTGGGAACAGCTCGGGTTGACTCGTCGTGTCCACTCGTGCGATGTCTTCCACAAAGAAAGAGTCCTTGAGTTTCGCGGGGCCCCTGCCGCGTTCGACCGCCCTCGCAAGTTGCGACATTCGAAGCAGAACTTCGGGAGGCACCTGGCAGGATGTCGCCGCCACATGCCCCTGTCGAGCCTGGCTGAAGATCTGTTTCGCTGACTTGTAACCCCCTGCTCTAAGGCTCGCGCCGATCGCGTTAACTAGTCGCAGTTGCAACCACAACTTCCATCGGGAATCTCGGGGCTTTCGTGTTGTAGCCGCGTACGTGAGGCTATCGACTTCACTCAGCAAGGCATCTGGGATTTCGGGTTTCGCCGCAGAAAGTGCTTTAGCCAACCGAGGGCGCCGAGTAGTCTATCTACATCGGGTCGACACTCCACTACCGCAACAAGGTCGGCCTCGGAAAGGCCCCGAAGCAGTGCAACAGTGGTCGCGCCCCTGGCGACAAGTGCGGGGGCAATCGAAGTCAAGTCGCGGGCTCGGAGTAGGGCCAACACATCGAGAAACGACATCCTTCGGGGTTCAGGAGAGGGAGGAGCACGTCGAGCCCGACCCTGCCATGACACACAAAGGCCACATGCAATCTCCAGCAGAAATTTAGGGCGGCACTTTTCTTCATGTGCGGCGGAAGGTCGTGCTACTCGAGGGTCTTATGCTGCTTACCACAGGCTCCGTGTAGGATAGCCCTGGCCAAGTCTCCGACTTCTTCTTGTAAGTGTTCGACTGCGACGGGAAGTTCTTGCTCTACAGACTTCTCGATGAGCTCCAGCTCGGTGTCGTACTCAGGCTGGGCCAATTGTGCCACGCAAGAACATCACTATCATGATTCTCGCTCCCGAATGGTTCCGGGTACTTCAGGACTTTGTTGGCCTCAGCGAAGCCACCTGCTGATCTGACTGATGCTGCACGCATAGCATCTGCAGAAGCCTGTGCAGCCTGAGCTGCAGGCATTGCTGCGTTATAGCAAGAGCCATTATCTCTGTCTGCGTCGTCGGGTTCATTCCGGTGTCTGAGATTTCGTCACCGTCGTTCACTGCTACTGGACTTCCCACAGCTTGCGCTGCCATGTCCCTTAAGGGGAGGGCGTAAACTGAACTCAGTCACAATGGCTCGAATTTCGAAGGGGCCTTCTACGTGTTGGGCTCACTACACCTACGGGGACCTCCTAGAGATCTCACAGGGCCCACGAGCGACTTTGCGCTCCGCCACCATGAAAACTTTTCCTGTGACTTTGACGCCTGCACGAACAAGCTGTCTCTGACTTGTCTCTGACTTTCCCATAGGCTCCAATATTGAAAAAAATCAATCGCACGCTGGATTTTTTTACAAAAACAATCTTCTATTGAAAAGCAAGATTTTTCAATAGCGGTTCTCTTCTGCCCTCAGGCCAAAATACATCGTTTCAATGAATTCTCTACCCAGACCTCCTCGCGGATCCAAAAAGTAGATCCGAAGTTCGTTGCGTATCTACATATGCATGAGCGTTTCCAAAAACGAGGGCGTATCTAGATCGATAGCAAAACAGGCCGTCTGGNTAGATCCGAAGTTCGTTGCGTATCTACATATGCATGAGCGTTTCCAAAAACGAGGGCGTATCTAGATCGATAGCAAAACAGGCCGTCTGGCCAAAAGCCTTGGGATCATGCGATTTTGCTGGAACTCATGTAGTATGGCTCAAAAAGCCCTGGGATCATGCGATTTGGTTGGAACTCATGTAGTATGGCTCGCAAAAAGCCTTGGGATCATGCGATTTGGCTGGAACTCATATATGGTCTGGCTTAAAAAAACACGCCGAAAAAAAGAAGAAGAAAACGAAACCCTACGAGCGATGTTTATAAGAGACAGAGAGAGAAACAACACTTATGTCAGAAAACCATTCAGAATTATCCTGTGGTTTTTTTCTTCGGTGTGTCACTTCGGAATTTATTCGGACATTCGGATTTCGGAGGGTTGTTTCGGAGTTTTGGAGATATGTGTCACTTCGGATTTTCGGAGAGGGTTGTTTCGGAGTTTTGGAGATATGTGTCACTTCGGATTTTCGGAGAGGGTTGTTTCGGAGTTTTGGAGATATGTGTCACTTCGGAATTTCGGATATTCGTATTTCAGAGGGTTGTTTCGGAGTTTTGGAGATATGTGTCACTTCGGAATTTCGGATATTCGTATTTCAGAGGGTTGTTTCGGAGTTTTGGAGATATGTGTCACTTCGGAATTTCGGATATTCGTATTTCAGAGGGTTGTTTCGGAGTTTTGAAGATAAAGCTTAACCCGTTTCTCACAGTTCGTAAAGCACACACCTTTCCAGAACACAGGGCTGCATANCACTTCGGAATTTCGGATATTCGTATTTCAGAGGGTTGTTTCGGAGTTTTGAAGATAAAGCTTAACCCGTTTCTCACAGTTCGTAAAGCACACACCTTTCCAGAACACAGGGCTGCATAGTTAAGCTCTATATGTTTATCGAGGGTAGCATCATGAGCATAGATCACACTAGGTCTCAGAGACAAAGCCTCTTCAACCCCAAGAAAGCCCCAACTTCTTTGGCCTTAACTTGGGTATTAGGCTTTTATAGCTGTTTGGTGCTAGAGGGCTTTAAGAAATAAGTTCCAACAGCCCTGCAACTCGTGAAACCCAGCCTCGAAGCCCCAGCCCCAAGACCGTANGCCTTAACTTGGGTATTAGGCTTTTATAGCTGTTTGGTGCTAGAGGGCTTTAAGAAATAAGTTCCAACAGCCCTGCAACTCGTGAAACCCAGCCTCGAAGCCCCAGCCCCAAGACCGTAAGCCCTGAAGCCCAAACCCCACCAAGCCACGGCAACAATTGCCATCCGCCGGAGCTCTCAGCAGGGGGAAGCGCCCACACGGGCAGGGCATTCCAATGCTTACAAGTTTCAGCTTGTAGTGCAGCAGATTCCAATCGTTGTCGTAGTGCAGAATAGAACCTTGACTGAGCACTTTACATTCGCAGTGCTGAGGGCTTCCTTCAATTTTCAAGGTGACCTTAAGGGTTGCTAGGGCAGGACTTTAGGCTTGGGCGGTCTCGACTCAACATCTGAAGCTTTTCGCGGTTGCTTGCGGGGCCTCGGNGTGCTGAGGGCTTCCTTCAATTTTCAAGGTGACCTTAAGGGTTGCTAGGGCAGGACTTTAGGCTTGGGCGGTCTCGACTCAACATCTGAAGCTTTTCGCGGTTGCTTGCGGGGCCTCGGACCAAACCTTACTACTCAATCCTTACTGTTCCTACCAAGGGCAGCCATATAGGCATTCTGGCCTGGACCTAGAATACTTGCTACGGCATTTCAGTTCCTAGTGTTCGGTTTTGCTAGCAATGGCTGGCAGAGCCGTGATGAAGAAGCCCGGAGCAGCTGGGCGCAGAGTACGAAGGGTGGGGTTCAAGAACTACAAAGAGTTGGCCTCCCGCCTTGCACCTTTNTCGGTTTTGCTAGCAATGGCTGGCAGAGCCGTGATGAAGAAGCCCGGAGCAGCTGGGCGCAGAGTACGAAGGGTGGGGTTCAAGAACTACAAAGAGTTGGCCTCCCGCCTTGCACCTTTCGTTACCCAGAAAACCGTGACCACGTATACGAGTAGCAGGGACATGAAGGACCTCGACAAAGCCAAACTGAAGTCTCGGCCATCCAGATTTACGTAGGAATCGCTTTCAATGTATTTTCTATAGTTAAGGCTTAGGCTTATGTAGGTACGAGGTGTCTTATCCCGGTTGTGCTTTCCGAATCCAGGTTCTTCCAGGGTGTTTTCCAAGCTACGATATCCCTGAGCCCGACTTGGAATTTCCCCGACACGGTGCTGAAGAAGGGTCTGCTTCGCATCTTGAAGATGGAGGACCTCAAAGAATTTCTAGTCTTATCTGTTGTTGTGAGCCGAATTATTTCTCTCTCCTCCATCCCGAAACCTTATGTTATATAGCTAGAGGACAAGGCCTCTTTGAACTCCAAGATCCCCGACTCCGAAAAAGAGTCGTGGGCTGCCACGAACGCATTGAGACTATCAGCTGCCTTTCGCCACTACTCGCAAAGTTCTTTGAGGAGGCGATCTTGGGTACCCGAGGCTCATGTCTTCAATCAAACAGATTTCAAGACTAAGAATACAGCAATCCCAATATAGCGAATCATGGTTTAATGGGGTCTGAAATTTAATACCCCTGATCAGGAGCATCGCAGAAGCACAAAAGCGCCATCTGACCAAAAAGCAGCTCAGAGGAAGCAGAACACTACTAATGTGAGAATGAGGATAAAGGGAAAGCAACACGACCCACAGAAGCCAGCTGCTGAGCAGCAGAAGGAGCAGGAAGATGCCGATGAGCACGATGATGAGCAGGATGACGGAAGCGAGGACGATAGCACGATTAGCAGCAGCTCCAGTTCATCCTCATCAGGCAGCAACAGCAGCGAAGCAAAGCAAAGCACGAATGGGAAGCCCGAGCCAACCGTGGAACCCCCGCAGCCGCAAGCTCCAGTAGCCCAGGCAATGAAAGCAAACCCGCAGCCGCAAGCTCCAGCCGATGAAAGCAAACCCGCAGCCGCAAGCTCCAGAGCCCCAGCCGATGAAAGCAAACCCGCAGCCGCAAGCTCCAGAACCAGAACCCCAGCCGATGAAAGCAGACCCACAGCTGCAAGCTCCAGAACCCCAGCCAAAAGCACAAGCGAGCACCAAGCAGGATGTACCAAACATGTCGGACCCCTGGATTCTTGAAGCACTGTGTTTAGATCCTCGTGTCGTTATACTCACCGAAGCGAAACAAGCCTCCCCGCACGATTGCCCCTCAACCTAAGAAACTCTGATTCGCCCAGGAAGCCGCCCAAGCTGCCATCGCCAACGACTGGTTCCTCAATGCTTTGGGCGGGATGCTGGATGGCGAGGATCCCACCAGGACAACATCCTTTAGTTTCTCGCCCTTGCTTTAGCCTAGCTTTGGGAGGTTCTTTAGCCTAGCTTTGGGAGGTTCAGGGTCTCTGGTCTACTTGTGGATTGCTCTAATATCTATAGCTTTGGTTCGGGTCTCGGGTCTAGCTCTGGGGTTTGGCCATTGGATACACATGCTTCTTTATTTCGTAAGCTTTTCGGAAGTTCGGGGTCTCTGGACTAGTAGTTGTGGGGTTGGGCGATTGGATACAAGTGCTTCTTGATCTCCGAAGCTTTTGGGCTGATGTCGTCGGGCAGTAGTCACGGGGCGACTGAAGTTCGGGATGGCTGTGATTCTGACCATGAGTGGCTGATGGAACTGTGCTTGCCTGATGGCAAAACTTCTGGCAGTGCTGGTTCTGTCAACAACAATAATATTCGTGACCGTGATGCTGATGATATGGAAGTCGATTCGCTGGAACGGCTGTTGCACGAGGACGATTGTTCGCGAGACCCGTCACAACTTTCACTGAAGGATCTCATGGCGGCGGGCGCCGAATTTTGCACTGAAAGGAGCTTTAGGCGGATTGAATCGGCGGCGAGCCGTTACAACGATAATCCTGGTGCTGCTGGTGATGGCCAAGGGCCGCTCATGATGGTAAATGGTCGTCGCGAGCAGCTTGTCAGTGCAAACTATTACAAAACGCTGGTGCCGGCTGCTTTGCATTTGATGCCCCGACTTGAACCCGTCATGCGAGCAGTTTTACAGGACCCTACAATCTTGACCGAGTTCTCACCAACGAACCAGTTGGCTTCAAGAGTGCTGAGTCACGCCGAGGGTCGCATTCGGATGCTTCATTCGTCGTCGCTTATATACAAGATTGGACTCACGGCCGACCCTGCCTACCGGTGGCGAAAGGCTGAGCATGCATACTGCCGCGAGATCCCGAAGACCTTTGCTACCATGCGGCTTCTGGCCATTTTGGAGTACGNAAGGCTGAGCATGCATACTGCCGCGAGATCCCGAAGACCTTTGCTACCATGCGGCTTCTGGCCATTTTGGAGTACGGCGAATCTGCAGCATATCTGGAGGCTTCCTTGATCAGCACTTTCAATGTGCATCCCGCTTGCAAGAACATCGCTGCTGGAGGGGAATCGGCTTCGAAGATGGAGGGGCCGTTCTTTGTGTATGCTGTCGCATCTGCATAGAAAAAAGACTTTCAATCAGAGCTGCATTCAGGGAGCATTGGCGGCAGTTTCTCAGCGGTTTTCGCCCCCAGAGGTCCATTGATGTAACCTTGATTGGACCCCGAGATACTTTAAGGTTTCGGGTTTCAGGGGTAGGGTTCTTGTAGCTTCCAGTGGTTGTTGTTCCAATTCTTATAGTTGCTACCATGGCAGGTGTGCGGTTGTGTTCCAAAGTTCCGCNGGGTTTCAGGGGTAGGGTTCTTGTAGCTTCCAGTGGTTGTTGTTCCAATTCTTATAGTTGCTACCATGGCAGGTGTGCGGTTGTGTTCCAAAGTTCCGCCTCTACATATATGTCTGTTCTATATTCTACATATTTAGAATTTAGCTTCCCTCCCTCTCTCTCTCTCTGTATCTCTCTCTCTCCTCCTCTGATTGGCTTCCTCGCTAACTTTCCCAAACCAACGAGTTTAATATCCCTGTAGCCAGAATCCCAAACAGAACACACCGCCGACANCTCTCTCTCTCTCTGTATCTCTCTCTCTCCTCCTCTGATTGGCTTCCTCGCTAACTTTCCCAAACCAACGAGTTTAATATCCCTGTAGCCAGAATCCCAAACAGAACACACCGCCGACAACGCCCGGTCCACTAGCTCCAGTGCCACCCATACATTGACCGAAATATAAACAATAAAGCCTTAACCCTATATCGATTGGATCCGCAAGGCTGTGCCCACTCCTAATGACGTTTTTAATAAGGTCCTATATACATCCAGCACACTACACCCTCAAAACTAGACCCACGCCACAACACCTTTAACCCTCGACGCAACCCCTAATAACCCCCAAGCCTTGAACTTTGACACTCCCAAGAAGACCTTAATACCCTAGACCCAACCCACGAAATCTAAAGCTTTGGTCCTATATCAGCCCACACCATAATTAATTGAACGGCTAACTCCTTATTTGCAGCTCAGGCTATGCATCGCCGACGCCGGGGCCGCCGAGGCGATCTTCACTGAGAGCTCCTGGCCACAAACGGGAGCTGGAGGCCGAGGCGGCGAACGAGGGCAACGAGGGCAAGAAGGCGAAGGCGGTTCACTTCGTCGAGGACGAGACCAAGCAGGGCGACGAGGAGAAGGACGAGGAGAACGACGAGAAGAGCGACGAGGAGAACAAGGGCGAGAAGACGACGATGAAGAACGACAAGAAGGAGAAAGCAAAGCCAAGCAAGAGGAAAGCCAAGCCGACCAAGGCGGGCGAGACGACGAAGCAGCCGAAGCCAAGCAGGGAGAAGCCGAAGCCGAAGGCGAACGAGAAGGACGAGCAGCCGAAGCCAAGCAAGAAGAAGCCGAGACCGACGAAGGCGAACGAGAAGGACGAGCAGCCGAAGAAGACGAAGGCGAACGAGAAGGACGAGCAGCCGAAGAAGACGAAGGCGGACGAGAACGACGAGCAGCCGAAGAAGACGAAGGCGGACGAGAACGACGATGTCACGTGGAGCAACCTCCACGAGAAGGGCATGTTGAAGGGTGAGTTGTCATCCGCTCCGTATGTGGACGAGGGCGGTGATGTCGTGGTCGGCTTTCAAAGCGGCCGAGTGTGGCGAGTTCCGCACCTGGTCCCGGGCGACATCGACAAGAGCAAAGGCGAGCAGGCGGCACTGCCGCGACTGGGCGAGGTGGCGGAGTCGGAGGNGGTCGGCTTTCAAAGCGGCCGAGTGTGGCGAGTTCCGCACCTGGTCCCGGGCGACATCGACAAGAGCAAAGGCGAGCAGGCGGCACTGCCGCGACTGGGCGAGGTGGCGGAGTCGGAGGCGAAGAAAAAAAAGCCTCGAACGGAGGCCAAGCCGAGGCCCGTGTCGGACTTCATCCTGGGGTCCGTGCGGGTGAAGTATGCCAGCCAGGGAAGCAAGCACCCGATCTTGAAGATGGAGTGCAAGGGAGGACCGCTTCGGTCCCACCGCAGGACCGTGGAGGCAGAAGATGCAGTTCGTCTTGAAAGACGATGCGGCACTGGGAATGGTTCAGGCATATAATGTCTTGAAGACCATGGCGATGTGCTACGAGAATATGAACCTCAACGGTGCCGAGATCGACTTCAGGCGATGCCGGGACAGCCTGCTGAAGCACGCAGAGGTCGTGAAGCACGACTGGGAGAAGAAGGCCATNATGGCGATGTGCTACGAGAATATGAACCTCAACGGTGCCGAGATCGACTTCAGGCGATGCCGGGACAGCCTGCTGAAGCACGCAGAGGTCGTGAAGCACGACTGGGAGAAGAAGGCCATGTCTTGGGAGTATGTCAACGAGCAGAAGCTAGAGGGTTTTCCGCTGGCGAGGCTTGGTGGTAGTTGTATTGTTTTTGGTTTGGAGTTATTCGGCTATCGGTTTGGGGTTTATAATGTTCAGGGTTTGGGGCCGAGCAGCGATAAGGCCTTCGCAGCGGGCCGCCGAGGGAGCCGAGAACGACGAGCAGGAGGACGAGGCCGACGATGAGGAGGGCGGCGAAGAGGAGGAAGACGATGCTATGGATCCGACAGTCGATGCAGGCTCCCTACCAAACGATAATAATAAGCAATTAATATGGGTACTCTTAGTAGATAGCACCGAACCCTGAAACATACTAAACCGCAAGCCCTGAGCTATAGGGAAAGCAAGACCCTAACCTCTCTAATCGCAACTATCAAAGCCCAATCTAGAAACACCCAGCTGGTGGCTTCAAGCGGCTGGGCTCAGCCGCCAACGAGCTGCTCACGCACAACGGCGATGATCTACACTAGGAACAGAATTGTTTATGTGCTGTTGCTGTAGCCGAAACCCAAGTCGAGCCCCGCCCTGGACGCCTGTAGGGCCTTAAAAGCTCAAGCTAGATATCACCAGGGGTCCTCCAAGAAGAACTGGCACTGCATCACTGCATCCTCGAAGCCTCAGATGTGCTCCGGTGTACGTATATATAATCGACCCCTTTATGTCTCACGAACTTATGCTAGGGCCCCTAAGACCCAAATACCCCGCAGCCTCAAGCCCTATGGTAAACCGAACCGAACCCACTGTGAGCACTCTGGTGGCTCTGGGATGCATTGATTTTGGGGGGGCAGGGCTTTGGCTAGGCTTTTCTGAGCTGAACTTAGGAGGCTTTCAGGAGTGAGCTCCCGGCTGCACCGTATTGTATTGTATATATAAAGAGAAGCTAGCAGGAATCTTTAGCCAGCCAGGTTCGTATATTCTGAGTTTATAGGCTGGGTGAGGTTTCAACTTCCTATGGGCCCCGTTTGGATAGTGCCTGGAACTATATATAGGAAACCTGAGACCCAATGCACCCTAAACCCGCAGCTCTCCGGAACCTCTCATCCAGAACCCGCAAAAACACCCTTATTTGTAGAAGTAGTTATATAGTGCCCCCGAAACAAACCTAAAGCCAAACCTCGAGCTCAACTCCGCAGAGAGCAGTCCAAGTGGCCGTGGTCGGCCCCGCTATCCTAGTAAACCGTGAGACCGTCCCAGTAGTTTCAATGCCCGAAATATAGCAAGCCCGCAAGCCCCCGTGGTCCCATTTGGAGAGCAGCCTTTCTTTCTGACCAAGATCGAGGCAGCATGTACAGCTAGGCAGCCTGTGCAGGGTTTCCATACACAATATGCATCTATTCAATATCGTTCGCTCTGTATATANCCATTTGGAGAGCAGCCTTTCTTTCTGACCAAGATCGAGGCAGCATGTACAGCTAGGCAGCCTGTGCAGGGTTTCCATACACAATATGCATCTATTCAATATCGTTCGCTCTGTATATACATATATATATATATTCATATATAGGTAGCTATACATCCAGTGAATTACATATATATATATATATACAGATACCTTGCTTGCTAGCTGTGCATAATCGAAGAACGATTAGTGCTAGGTTTTCGTACCGGGGTTGTAACATACTCTTCTACATCGCAATAGAAGCCTAGGAAGAATAGCCCTGCNCCATTTGGAGAGCAGCCTTTCTTTCTGACCAAGATCGAGGCAGCATGTACAGCTAGGCAGCCTGTGCAGGGTTTCCATACACAATATGCATCTATTCAATATCGTTCGCTCTGTATATATATATATATATTCATATATAGGTAGCTATACATCCAGTGAAATACATATATATATATGTACAGATACCTTGCTTGCTAGCTGTGCATAATCGAAGAACGATTAGTGCTAGGTTTTCGTACCGGGGTTGTAACATACTCTTCTACATCGCAATAGAAGCCTAGGAAGAATAGCCCTGCNTACAGATACCTTGCTTGCTAGCTGTGCATAATCGAAGAACGATTAGTGCTAGGTTTTCGTACCGGGGTTGTAACATACTCTTCTACATCGCAATAGAAGCCTAGGAAGAATAGCCCTGCAGTCCATGGTTCACCCATCCCGACCGCTTGCAGCTTAGTGCTGTATCGGAAAATTTAGAGGCCTGGGTCCTTGAAAATTTAGTCGCTTGGGTCCTGATTTTTTGGAACAACCCGTTACTCCAGCAACTTGAATCTTAGCTAGAATTAATGTGGAAGGTTCTTGGCTTTGGGATGTGTAGATAGGAGTAATCTCTTGGGGCATTGCTTGTTGTTCCCTGTGGGGTTTTGGAATTGAAGGCTTCGAGGACTAGGGGTTTCCAGGGCCGAGGCTTTCATTCTTAGCAGCACTGGCTGGCCTCCGCTGCTGGCGATGTTTTTAATTGAATGGAGCACCATTCAGCTGTGCTGAGCGGACCCGGTGTCGTGCCTATATATTCTTTAATTGTACCCCTAAACCCTAAATCCTATATGTAAATTCCCGGGCCCAACCCAACCAATAAGAGGACCCTTCTATGCCTAGGTTGACGAAAGCCTCTAAACTCTATAGCTACAATACTCAGTCATTATATATCTGTAGCCCGGTAGCCCCTGTGTGCACGCAGACACCTGGACCTCACCGCAAGACTTCGAGCATCCTGCACGCCGGCCCTCGTTGCACATGGCCTATAATTACTTGTATACATCNATATATCTGTAGCCCGGTAGCCCCTGTGTGCACGCAGACACCTGGACCTCACCGCAAGACTTCGAGCATCCTGCACGCCGGCCCTCGTTGCACATGGCCTATAATTACTTGTATACATCTGACGTAGGTATGTGCTTCATACACTTGATGTCTACATCCGTGTGTACCTAGGTTAACAAGATATAACTAAGTTATATGTATATATATATAGATAGGGAGCCATGCACATATCTCGCCGTGATGCAGATCATATGTTTGTAGCGATTCAACAATATGTGGCAGTACAGTTTCCGACAAGCACGACACGAAAGCACGGATAGAGACAATACATACTGATGTGTGTGTATATATACGGCATACTTCTTCGCAACAATCGTAGAATGAACCGACGACCCATGGGGCCATGGGATGCTACTTATNCGTAGAATGAACCGACGACCCACGGGGCCATGGGATGCTACTTATGATCAGGCTGCATGTGTTGGTGGTTCTAGTAAAGTTGGTGCGCTCAGGCTTTATGTATTGTTCAGGAGTTCCAATCTTTGGCAGGGTTTATATGTGCCACACAGTGTGGGGCTTAGGGTTTACGAGGTTCTACTTATATTTATAGAGGGGTGCGAGGGTTGGAAGGGTTCCATACCCTAGGGTTCTACTTAATATATTATTCTTTATTAGGGCTTTATAATAAGTGTATTTTCCCTTTGTGCAAAACACCGGGCATTGACATATTAAACAATTGATATATGTGAAACAAGTAATCAAATATCTTTCCGAATATAAAAAGACGTTCGGCAATCCAATATACATTCANAAACACCGGGCATTGACATATTAAACAATTGATATATGTGAAACAAGTAATCAAATATCTTTCCGAATATAAAAAGACGTTCGGCAATCCAATATACATTCATATCATAAAGGAGTCGCACCACACCCTTTTTTTCTTGAAAGGGGAAAACGGATGCCCACGTTGGCTGGGCGCAGGGCCCAGGGCAACGGTTTCGGTATCACGGTGAGAAGTCAAAAACAAAGTGGCACCTTCCACATTACGAGCACATTCTCGGTGAAACCACTGCGGAGCACATCTCCGTAACATAGGGACTTGGGCGGGCGGGACGAAAAACTCACGAAACTACGGGGGTCCCACCCACCTCTCCCTGGAGCAGAAATGTTTCGGTCGAAACAACTTCACATGAGCTCACATGTAAGGGAAAACCACGCATGCCCTAATTTATTTCAAAAGAAATAAATTTGTTTTGCAGGGAAAATAAAAACTCATCCGCGCCCACACGGAGTTAGTTCTTATTTTCCCTTTGTGCAAAACACCGGGCATTGNAATAAATTTGTTTTGCAGGGAAAATAAAAACTCATCCGCGCCCACACGGAGTTAGTTCTTATTTTCCCTTTGTGCAAAACACCGGGCATTGACATATTAAACAATTGATATATGTGAAATAATCAAATATCTTTCCGAATATAAAAAGACGTTCGGCAATCCAATATGCATTCATATCATAAAGGAGTCGCGCCACACTCTTTTTTTCTTGAAAGGGGAAAACGGATGCCCACGTTGGCTGCCCCCGTAAGAACGTGGCAAGCTACAGTGCACACTTGAGCACTTCCTCAAGAACACCGGCCGCACATTCGGCCCTGAGTTCACCTTCCAGCAAGACGGCGCCTCGAGACGGAGCATCAGCAGGATTGCTATGCGAAGGCACACGGTCGTAGTAGAAAAAGGCCTGTAGCTCAAACTCCTTCTTTGCTGCCAAGAAAGCCAGGGCACTCCCTACAGCATT
>BGNK01003881.1:7559-64383 GCA_003297005.1 Symbiodinium sp. clade A Y106
CTTTGGCAACCTCGGCTTTCGACAATCCCAGGTCTCGAAGCCACCGGACCGTGGGCTTCAAGTTCTCTTCGATGCTGTAGCCCAGAACTTGGGGAAATCGCGCAATCACTTTGGCAACCGAAGCCTTTTCGAGCCCTAAGTCTTCCAGGAATTGCATCGTGGGCTGGAGTCTTTGTTCAATGTGGCAGTGTGAGAGAGCAGGGCCTTTTCCTACTAGTGCTTCTGCTTGTGAAGGCGACAAAGCCAGCTGTGACTGCAGAAACTCTTGCAAAAGCACAGGATCGAACTCAAGCTCGCGATTCGCCGCTGTAGTCTTTGTAAACTCAACTGCTGTGTGCCGAGCGATCCTGCCAGGCGTCTCCGCAAAGGCCTGCAGCCTTGCTCTTAGGTCCGGCCGAAATTCACTTCCCAGTTTGTTCAAAACGAACATGGCCACTTGACGGAGTGCCTTCACCAATGATGCTTCGTGGCCCAGCTGCCACGAGTCAACAACGACTTCTCCCATCTCGCAAGAAAGCTCCAATCCCCGATGGGCATGCGCGATGCGCAACACGTGCGATCCGGCTGGTGCGAAGTGCAGAAGTGCCTTGTTCTTGCGTCTGTCAGCTGCCATCCCTGCTGGCGAAAGATGGCGGTAATAGCCGTCGTACTCCAAGAAAAGAGCCGATTCCTCGGTCTTCAAGGCGCCGTAGACTGTCAGATCCGGGCTCAAGATGTTCCGACTCCATCCTTCGTTTGGCTGCACTCGGAAGTCTCGGAAGAGCTCTTCGATCCGCTCCTCTGGCTGCAAAAGCACCGCCAGGTGCGAGAGGAGCTCAGCCTCAGCGACGCTGCCCGGCCGCTGCCTGCGATGTCCGTTCTTGAACCAAGCGGGTGGCTGGCGTACAGCACACAAAACATGGGCACAGGAGAGGAACGCCAGGACACCCGAGAGAACATGTCCAAAGACAGCCCGTGGCTTCCTCTTCGTCGGAGGCTTCATACTGCCGCGCTCGTGGGCCACGAGCTTGAGCCGTATATAGCCAGTGGGATTTAGAGTGGAGAGTTTGGCTCCGGCACCAGCTGCAGGGGCGAATCTGGGGAGCTTTCATCGGGGAAGGGTCGGACTGGGAGCTATGCCCAGCTTCACTATGTCTTGGCGCAAGAAACCGGAGCCTGAATAGTTCGGACAGGTTTGGTTTGGGAGGGGTCTACCGGGAGCACAATTAAACTCTCGCAAGTCGGATTTTGGGAGCATAATTAAGGACTCTGATTTATGATCTACCTCTGATGGCTTTAGTGTGGGACTATATTGACCACAAGCTTAAGTACTCAGACGCCTAGATTGCGCAACCTTGTATCTTCGGCAAGGATCATCGAAGTCACATGCCCCCAAAATCTCGAAACCCTGACTCCCCCCAAAAAAGCGTCTTGAGTCACGGTCCGAGCTGGGGGCCGGGTTGCCCCAAGAACCCTGAACCTCAAAACCCCCCAAAAATACACATATCACCTGCATAGTGGTTAGTAAGAGTGCCCCCTTAAAGTCCCTAAATAGTTGTAGGATAATATAACCCAAAACCTCATTCTATGTGATGCCCAGCCGCTTGGAGGCCGTGGAGATATGCCCGGTCTGCATGTCCAGGATGAAGCTCTGCACCATCTTGTCCTGCTAGAAGACAATTGAAGTACTGACAAACAACTGCAGCAATAGTGATAATGATGGTAATGAGAATATTGGCCAATAACAATAGTATCAAGAGTAAGACTTCGAGGCAGGGATTTACCAAGTACAAGGTATGCTGGTGGATGGGCTGGTCGTTATCGGGGAATCGTGGAATCGTGGCGGTAATGGTCGTGGCGCGAAGCCTGAACTTTCAACAAGTACGCCAACTACGGACTCACGAAACCAGCTGGCCCCATCCACAGTCCACGGTTGGGGGCCGGCTTAAAAATAACGCAAGACTTTCAGATGCCACAGGTGACTCCTCAAACGGCACCCTTGTTTTTGCATACGCCTGTCTGTTTCTCAATCCGAGATGACCATGGGGCACCTGGCAGGAAGTCTGGACGACCTTTGCATTCTCCATCGCGCCCTGGGCAAGCACGCCCCCACATGAGACAACTTTAGCAACCACCCGTCTAAACACTCATCCAGAAGCCTTTGACCGAAACTCCTAAATCGAAACCACTTTCAGGCTCTAGCTAGGTTGACGTGGTGATGCATCAAAGGCAGATTTTTGGCAGGCGCCGTCGAAGACTAATTGTTCACCGCTCTGCCCAGGGTCTGTCGGTGCTATTCTGATAGCACGAGCCCAAAAATCCCCATCCTGCCCCAAACCCTGACCACCAAACCCGCAATCCCTAACTCCCTTAACCCTATGGTCCATGACACCCTATAGAAGCCTAACAGAACACCACAATCCTTACGACACCCTTATGGTACGCTCTGAGTCATGACCAGTGGCTGCATAGGCCAAGCAGCTGCCGCCAAAAGCTGCCTGGCGATCGCTTGGAGCTTGGAGCTCCCGGGGTCGATAATTATCTACGTATATATATATATATATATATATATATCACACACTATTGCGGTGGTTCCCGAATATACATAGTATAATATACCCCAAAAACCTATTCTAATTATTACGGCCCACAATGAGTTTGGACTCTCGCAACTCGGACTCTGCAGGCGACATTGGCACAATGGGTCTAGGGTTTGCGGCTTTTCTGCGAGGGGTTTAGAGTGTAGCAGTTTGGCAGTTTAGGGCTTGAGGCTTAGAGCTTGATTGGTGTAGGGATACCCCCAAAGACCTCTTACATCCGCACATGACGGGCAAGGGTTCACGACGACTGCGCCGAATACAGATAGCCTACATCCCATTGGACTTGGAGTGTGAACAGACATTTCACTGCACCAATCAGAGACGAGGCATACAAATCTGGCCCAATAAGGCTAAGGGATGTGGAGCCTCATGAGGCTTTTGGGGACTTGAGACACAGATCACAAAGTTATTGTGGATAAATCCATAAATTCAGAGTTTGGCTAGGTTTTCAATACTTCATCGGCCCGTCATCCGCAAGCTCTTCCGCCCTTCTGCCCCTTGCCTGCATTCGCGCCCTTGGAGGTATGGAGGGCAACCTTGTCTTCTGTTCGGCAATGAGGCTGAGAAATGGTCCGGCGTCAGAATCCCTTGAACCCCACCCACTCTGGTAATGCTCGTTACATGCAATGTAACCTTAGCAAAAGCTACACCTGCGCACGTGGATGTATAAACAAGTGTGTCTATGCATGCGTATATATATATATATGGCCCCATCTATATGTGCATCGAACAGTCTGTTGTTGTTTATTCAGGTAGATACAGATACGTACATACATATGTAGACAAAAACGAAATAGATATAGATACAGATATACATATTAGGTATAGATAAAGATGTAGATATAGATGCAGCCGCAGGTATGTGATGTGCATATACACATGAGGTCATGCATACAAAGATGAGTGTATCTATATATATATATGCCTACACAGTATAACATCATAACAAGCATGCAGCGTATAGTAATTTAGTGTCTTACAAACAACAAAATGAAAAGCAAGCTAACCTGTAATGGTATACGTATACAGTAATATCCTAATGACAATGTGTACTGGGGCCTACTACAAAACAATATAATATGCAAAAGCAAAAACATGGTGAGATCTGGTGCAAGACAAAATGATATAGTGCAGTGAAGGCAGCGCATTCTTTAGAATATGGTACAACTTGGTATCATAGAACAGAACAGAGTAGAATATGGCATGACACAATATGGTACAATATATCACCATAGAATACAAACGAATAGAATACAATACTTCTTAATATAACATACTGTAGTTTAGCATAGTACGGTAAAACACAACGAACTCAAAAACCATGTCACAACCTCATGTAACACGAAAGAGTATACGACAGTAGACCATCATATGGTGATTCGAATCATGGTAAAAACTAAATGCACGGCGGCAGACCTCGACCGACCACCTCTAAAGACCGGCATCAAGATGATCGCAGCTTGAATTCCTGTTGCCTCAGGGCATGAGCTCTTGCAACCAAGTCGCTGCATTTCCGGGATGTATATGTCGACCTCAGCTGTCGGCTCAGCACGCCATACATCGCCAACACACATGAAAAGTGAGTGAGCGGCGAAGTGCCCAATCTTCCACAAGATGATCACACAGTTAAGTGCGGTAGCATAGATCATGTGCAATCATTTCCCTGTAGCAGCCGCAGGCATCCTCTCGAATCAACCAATACTGGTCTCACGTCTGGAGCTGCCATGAAACTCAGAAAAGAGTTTGGAAAGCTCCACATCTGCATCTGGATTCTCCTCTCTACCCCAGTTCAGCAAGGCCTGATCACGAGGAATTGTACTGTAGCTCCTACACTAAGAGGCTCCACAAAGGAGGGATGCTGGACTTCCTAAGACCCGAAACCACTGTCTGCTGGAGAAAGGGGCAGAGGCACTGAGGTTCGTCAACCTGCGATGCCAGGAAGATTCCGATAGTCACGAGTTTCGTCCAGAATGGGACGATATTTTCCCACCCGCCCAGCTGACAGAGGGACGATTAGACGGCAGGGATTGCTTGTTTGGTTCTCATGGGCTTGGGTTCTGAAACCAAAACTGCCTCCCATATCATGCTGAAACAAAAGATCCACTCGACACCGTCGAATACCGTCTATTTCCATATAGTCCACAGCCTGCTGCCGATCAGCGTGATGGGATCTGCGTCTGTCGTCCAGCTGTTCGTGCGCGGCTGCAGGGCTGGAAAGCTTGGGCTTAAGATCCGTAGTGGGGCTCGGCGCTTTAGGGTATAGCGGTTTCGGGTTCCCTAATTTAGGGATCCGTGCTGGAACAGACGGAGCGTGTGGACACGTCGCACACGTTTGGCAGATCTGTGTGCCTGTCGGCAGCCCTACCGGAGCAGATGTGAATGCTGACATGCTTGAAAGGACAGGAGGAGAACAAAACTCTGATGAAAGGTCAGCCGCAGGAGAACCGGAAAAAACCTGCCATCCCCCGCAGCTTCATCCGAACCGAGAAACTTGAGACTCCCAAATTAAGCTAATGCATGGTGAAGACAGCAGATTCAAACTTCTGAGCCAGATCCACATCTTAAAATCCACACACACGCATGCAACGAAATTTTGCGGACTATGCGAGGAGCCATGGCGAAAGTACATGGGATGCCATGACGTTCATGAACTTCTACGCCCGTTCCCGGCGCCACCTGTTGTACCACGTTTTGCCTCAAAACCAAGTTCGGCACGTGGCTGGGATCCTCGGTCTGCTTGGAGATGGGACTTCTGTGTAGGGGCCTTAACAATTAGAATGGGGTTTTGGGGCCCGTTATACTATAATTATAATAAGGAACCCCCAAAATAGCAAAGGGAATATAAGGCCCCTATAGTAGACTCCTAGACTCTGCTAACTCTACAGCGAATCACATCTTACAACACATGACATCCCTATGCCTTCAACCCACTCTAGGGTACAAGTTTCGCAGATTGTGGACCTTGGATCGAACAGAATCCGAGACCCCAAAGCCCTGCAGCTAAGATGCCCGAGAAACTTGGAAGGAGCCACCATAATCTGCGAAGTAGCTGGGCGTTTCCTGAGCCCAAAGCTTTGCAGCTTCGGTCATGGAAGTATGAAGTAGCCTAAGGCCCCAAAGTAGTTCCTTTTTTGGGGTTCATATTTCGAATCCGAGAAGGTAATCCCAAAAAGGAACTACTATGGAGCCTCTGGGTAGATGCGCAACCCAACATCCTGCACGCTATAAACCCCCCAACCAGAAACAGAAAGACTCACGCCATGAGGTTCCAAGTTCCAAGTGAGCAAGCAGGATGTGTTAGTGGTCCAAGGGGCTTCTTCCAGGTACCTCAGCTGTAGATAATTGTTGGTGATGTGATGGCTTCGGAAACAAGACGTAGCAGAACGAATGGCTGAACCTGTTGAACATTTATGTGTGATGCATGTAGGTGGCAAGTCGAAATCGTCCCGGTATGGCAGCGGGAAAGATGCAGCCTGTGACCATTGCCAACTGTCGCAGGAATGAAAGCAAGCACCGTATACGCCGTACAGAATCACATAGCCCTCCTTGTCGGCCAGAGACACAACATGCATGTCTCTTCGTGTGCAGCACCGACCATGTCTCCGAATTTCAGGGATAGGAATGCCACAGCGGCAACTGCAATCGCAACTGTGTGGGAAGCCCGAGAATCAGGGTGTAATCGTAGAAATTAGTCGCGCTGCTCCTACTAAACGATAATGATGGACACGACAGCTATGATGGTAGTGTTGACCTGTCGGTCCGCCAGTAAAGCCAGGCCCTTTCAAGGCAGATGTGGGCAGGGGTGTTGGCTGGGTTTCGCTCAGGCCCCAAAGCCTGAAACCCCCCGTCCCAGCTGACATGCGGCTACTCTCGTGCCTTTGGAGTCTAGGAACCATGCCGAGATCAAGAAGGTGAGACGGCCGAGCACCCAACCGCAAATTCACAGACCGCACCAAAAAAACAGATACACTGCACTTCCGGTAGCTCACCAACCTGCCCAGGGGTGGACAAGACTCATGTCCAACAGGTCTCGGCATCAAAGAATCACGAGAAAATAACGATCCCCAAGGCCGATCGCAAGGGCTCCAACCCGAACTCGCCTTGGCTGCTCGGCACGTGTAAAGGTGAAACAAGTCTGAAGCTCCGGCCGAAAGATGGTACACTGACCTGCAGACTGAAATCGCGAATCACCTTCTGAATGTGCTGAGACAAAATGTCACTACTCGAAACAGGAGCGGGAGTCGTAGTGGTAGACGTCGTGGTGGTGGTAGTTGTAGTAGTAGCAGTAGCAGTGGCAGTTGTAGTAGTTAGGGAAGGTTGTGCTTGACCATGAAAAAGAGTGTCAGCAACGTTGATTCTTGCGGAGAGCCTTTCTGGGATTTAGTACCCTCCTTTAACATGATTTGATGCAGGACGCTTGCGTCACTCACACGTCAGACTACGATAGACCGGTGACTTTGCAAGCCCACTATTTGCATGCACCGGTAGCAAAGCCGTGAGCTGCAGGGCACGGACTCTGAGAAACCTGGCGCTCGTCCTTGACTCTTTAAGCGCTCAGGACTGAGCTAGGGTGGCCCTCATCCAGGCGAGTCTCGTGTGACTTTTGCATTCGAGCACAGCGACAGCACTGCTTTCTCAAGAAACGATTGGTTTAAGAAATTGAGCCCTCCGGCAGCCGCGCGCAAAAAAGCAAGACTCAAAACATGCGCGAATTGAAAATAGGGTACCCTGACCTCGGCATGGCAAGTTCTTGCCTTACTCTTCTCGAATGTTCTCTGCCTGTTTTCTTCGCTCCCAAAAAAAGCCGAACTAAGAAACTTAGCGGCAGGGCTTGGAATAGCGACGTGTGGAAAGACACCCTGAGGGATTGAGCCCATGACCTTTACCACCTCATGCATGCTCTTGCCCACTCAGGCCTTATTGTGGGCTTAATAAGGGACTGTCATAACAAACCAGAAATCACCAACTTAGCAACTTGAAAGGCTCGACCTCTGAAAGTTACGAAAGCGAGGAGCTCAATCTCTTGACTATGTGTGCCGAAAAGAACATCAGTAAGGGCTTAACAGCGCTTCATACCGGCTCTATGGGGCTCTAGAAGGGGTTTGGTAGGATAAGGCTTGTGCTCCGGGCTCAAAAGAGGTCTGTCAAAAGAAACAAGAAGCCAAATCAAGAAATTGAGGGGCTCGATTTTCTAAGAGATTCAGGAGCTCAATTTCTTTATTTGGGGTGACCCGGGCGTGCCTACCAAGAGCTTCATAAGGGCTTAAGCTGAGACTGAAACCCTGCTGGTCGAAGATACTGGAACTCTCAAACTATGATTTAGCGGCCGAAACATTTTCCAATACTATTCCTCAGGGTTCCTTGACATTGCTTGACTTCAATATAACCCGAAACCCAATTTTTACCTATTCCAGCCCTGTTTGAACTATAAAGAAGCCCATGGGTTTCCATATAGGACTTGTGGAAGCAAGTTCGGCCGAACCAGTTTTAGGAATTTCATGTGCAGAGGGCGCGATGTCAAGGATCTCTTCTGAAGCAGGGCTTATAATAAGTGACATGTTGCAGCGTTTCCCGCTACAAGAAAGCATCATTCTGCAGTATGTATAAGCCCCCAAAACCAGCGCTTAGCGCTTGCAGGGTTACGACATCTCGAGCTGGAGTCCGAACCACGGGGTACTGCCCTGGACTAGGATCTTGCTGACTGCGTCTGTCATCTTCATCCCATCCCCTGCAGAAGAAGGAATTTCTGGTGCAGCTAAGACCCTAAATGCCCGACGCTAGAGACTCAGGCTGTTTAGATTCTGTTCTCATGGCTTAGCAACGCTTTCTATAGGCTCTAGACGGGGTCTGATAAGGCTTACTCTGGGCTTAATACGGGTTCTCGAATTAAAAAACAAGAACCAGCAAAGTAAAAAACTTAGGGGCTCGGTTTCTTGAATGTAAGAAATTCAGGGGCTCAAATTCTTGATTTGGGAGGTTTGGATTTGCTAGGTACCCCCAAGTCTGGAAGGATTCTTCGTGAAAACATGGCGCGTCAAAGGTAAGAAACGTAGTGTGCCCTCACCGACAAAGAACTGCTTCTTAAGCAAGCCCCTTTTGCCTTCACTATACCACAAGGAATTTTTGCCTGCGATCGCCTTCCGTTTCTACCGAGCAGAGTAGACTTTCCCTTGGCCTCACTTCGACATGCTGGCAGGCGAGTGTAAACTGGTCTCCTTTAGACGAGGGCCATCGGCAAGAAAAGGTGAAA
This sequence comes from Symbiodinium sp. clade A Y106, assembly GCA_003297005.1. NCBI lineage: Eukaryota > Dinophyceae > Suessiales > Symbiodiniaceae > Symbiodinium > Symbiodinium sp. clade A. The sequence continues at coordinate 16,389 of BGNK01003881.1, forward strand.
CGAGCATGAAACTTTGTCGGGCTTCTGAACTTATCAGCATCTCGTGTCTGAGCACTACGAGCCTTATGACTTCTCCTGTGTTTAATGCTTCCACGAACCTTACATCTTTGCTCTTACACTCCTACCTCTAAGCTGATACTCCTCTCGGAGTTATGAATACTATTTTCTAGTTACCCGGAGGACACAGAAACGCTCCTAAGCTGAGATAACCCTAGGACGCAGAAGTTGAGAAGCTGACAGCAGGTCTGCTTCCGTCACCCGTTGATTTGACGGGAGCGCACTCTCAGTACTTGAACCAGCGCCTTAAGTGTAGGGATCTAGGGTGAATCCTCAGGGCCTCTTGAACAATTTGCTTCTCACTTTGCTCGAGGTTGGCTATGCCGGCAGCGGCACGGGCGACGGGTTTAAGGTTTAAGGCAGTTTAAGGCTCAGGGTTTGGGAATTGGGATGATATTTGGAGGTGTCCCTGATTGAGGCACATACGAAATTCCAACGAGGAGTACCAGTCAAATTATGTTACGGAGGGGGCCGAGCAACTATAGGGTGTTTAGAATAAGCTGACTATAGTTCTGAACACTTTTAGCGTTTAAACAAGTGGATATGGATAGTCTGCCACTGCATGTCTAACGAGTCTAGTGGGCTGGAGTGCTTCGGTTGTCTTTCCATATCCACCCAGCCACCTCTCGTTCGTGATGATGTCGTATTTCACTGAGTTCTGGGAATCGCCTGCCGGACGACTCAGCAGCAAAGGTAGTAGTGCTACTGGTAGTCCTGCAAAGACGACGACCAAAACCACCCACTACCACCACAAAAGCTGCTTGCTCCTGCTGTCGCTCCCCAACTACAACCGCTAAGGCGACAGCGACGACGACTAGAGCAAATGCAACCAGCAGAGTTACGACGACCGCAACAAGAAGGACAACGACCGCGACAATCATGACAGAGATGACACGACAGCACCACCATCACTACAACGACGGCCGGAACGACGCCATCAGTCAGCAATGACACTAGCAACTGAACAACTAACGACAACAGCCAGAGCAGCAGCAACAACAACAACAACACCTCTTCACGATGTCCCCTGAGCGCCTACCCGCGGGCGCATGTAGAAGGGATCGGCTCTAGTCAGCTTGTCCGCCGCAGAGTAGTGGTTGTTAGCCCGCGCAACGCCCTCGGGAAGACCGTAGCCCGAGGGCTAATACAGGGCCCTAAAAAATTGAATAGGGTTTTGGGGCATATTATACTATAGATACAATAAGGAACCCCTGAAACACTACTGGTAATTATTTAGGCCCCTATATTATGTACAAATGATTGAACAAGTGCACCGGTGTTATGGACATCTTGAGGATCCCAGCCGGGCTCTTCATATTAAGCTGTGAGTTTATGAGAAGCTGCTTCGCGAAGTTTGCTTGAAGTCACATCTGAAAACTGGACAGACAAGGGACAAGGCATGCGATCCAGGAGAAGCAATACAAGCAGTAGCGGCCTTTAGCGGGGGAATGAAGATGAGACATGAAGCCTGTCTGATGAGGTTGAGCCGGCTTGTATATTCGGAAAACCACAAAGCCTATTATAAGCAAAAGGTGCTTTCAGAACACCATGACTGAGACCGGAAATATGGAAATCAGAGTACCAGAAACTCTTAGCTGCCCTCGCTTCTTCATTTAACATCAGGGAAGCATTAATTATACTCCATGCGTATCCCCTGCTTCGAAAATGCCCAGGAAGTGCAAACCTGACTGTGCAACAACGCTAAGACGAACACACATCCTGATTCATTCCTAATTCCCTTCAGGACGCAGATGTTGGCCAAGACTCTGGACCCGATAAGGAACTCACCCGCATGCGAGTGTCCTGTCCTAAGTACCTACCATTCCCGAATTGTCACGACATAAAGCCCTGAAGCCCGCAACCCGTCCAAAAAGCCGTTAGCCACAGCCGGGGCACAAAGTCAAAGTTCTCCAGGCGGCTCACCGAGAGATGTTTCTGCGCGGCAGCGTGAGCACGACCTGCGAAGGAATGGGTCGCTCTTGCTTTTGTGGATCTTCGGGTTGAGGGTTCAACAAGAAAAGAGCCTTAGTATTTTTGTTATTGTTATTGTTATTATTGGAATACATATGTATACATATATGTATATATATTTTTACTTATTTATATTTATTGTTTCTTTTGAGAATGCAGGGAAAGAGTAGTTTGAAACCACTTGGCATCGAATGCGCGGGGGCTGAGGTCCCCCCACATGTTTGACAGTGGCTATGCACATTAGGTCCCACGGTATCCGGACAACGGGGCAAGAGAAGTTCACCTCTTCCGTACTACCTCTTCCACTTGCTGAGAAACGTGGGGCTCAGTAAAGTTTAGCGGTTCTCAGCCCTGAGACGTGCATGCTAGACTGATGAAGGGGGCAGTCAACTGAGGATGCGATCTGTGCATGAACACCTTTGCGTGGTCTGTCCGCCTATTGCGTAAGTAGTGGCCTGCGCACGACATCTCTACCATGGCAGATGGTTCATCTTTCTGCTCGCCTGCTGCCGTTCCATCGATGGATCCTGACAGGGTGTTGTAGGACATCCAGGGCGCAAAGTGAGCGCCTCAGTGCAGGACGCTTTTGACATACGTGCACGGGATCAGGCAGGTAAGTTTAGGCTTCTCTGAAGTAACAATTATACTCCTGGGCTGAATCCTGACCAGTCAACACGAAAGGAAAGTGCCTCTCCAAGCACATGCAGTGTCATTCTTGCAGTCAGATTGCTCTCCGTCTGCAGCTGGGAAACCTGGTCAGAGCAGAAGAACTGCGAGACTTATCAGCAGGTTGAACTGCGGCACTGAAGCCTCAAAAAGCCGTGGGGAATGGGTTGTGTGTTCACGGCAAGGCCCGTCTTGGCTTGCGTATATAGTCCGTCACTGCAGCCTTTCACAGAAAGTGCCTTCATTGCACTGTATAACTCTAAAGTGTAACTTTGGCAAAGATGACCTCGCCTCCTTCCGCGCATCGCCGCGCATGGAGCGATCGAGCGACTGTTCCGGTGCAGTCAGATGCAGACTTGGACCTCAAGTGTGCGCTTGTGTGGGTCGATATGGGAGTTTGCCAGGATAGGGGACCCTGATATAGTACCCTACTATTCCTATTATTATAAGGACCGGAAACTCCCACATGCTTTTGTGCTCCCCGTAACCTACCTGCCTGCTTGCCTGCCTCCTAGCTACCTACCTATCACCTATTCTGCACATTCAGACATGCAGACAGATGGCTCGCAGTCTCTGCATGTATGTATAGGTTTATATACACATAAAACATACATAGACAAAGTGGAGATGAACAATACTGCACACATACTCACATTGAGTGTTGCGTACACACTGACATTGAGACAACCAAGAATAACAACGTGCTAAATGACATTCAGGAGTATGTACGTGCTTAAAAGCACTTTCACAACACATCCAAGTGGATGGATACTATAAGCACACAGAAACTACCGGGTAAGTACCGGGATACAGACTGACATGTGCACATATGCAAGATATTAAGGTGCTTGTGTATTTTGTGGAAGCACACAAGCTCAGATGAGACCTAGATGGGGAGACATGCACTCACATGGGCTTGAAACAGGCATACAGCGAACGGAGCTGCTCGTAACACCCAGACGGCTTGCAGTTTAAATGGCATGCCCATAAGGGACATTTACCGCTCTGAGTTGAGACTGAAGATTATCGAAGGTTGGCGCTCAGTGAGGCTGGGCTCCAATTCATTCGGGTGGGTGCTAAAGTGGTAAAGCTACGAATTATTGGTTTGACTGCCACTTCTATGCCAGACACGATTCAATTCATTCTGGCCAGGAGCTGTTAATTGCACTGCAGAACCGTTCGGCTACACGTCGTTGAACATATCGTGGCAGCAGGGCCCAGCCGCTGCGAGCTCTTACCGTGGAAATCCAAAATGCAGCTGAGGAGCAGGATGCACTGTGCGTCACTGTCTCCTCGGCCCAGTCCGGCAGGCTTGCTCTGCAGCTGTTGGATTCTGGTCTACGAGTATTGCTCGGACAGCGTGCTTCTTGATGCTAGCCTTACAATCATAATGTAGATGTCGATGCATCTGTTTTGTCAAGCTGTGAAGGTTATGCATATGTGCGAACCTCAGTCCTAGGCCCTAAACCTCAACATTAACGATACCCTCAAAAGACTACAACGGAAATACAATCATAATGAGCCAGACTAGGAAGCTAGGAATGTGACAATGATTTTGCCCACCAACAGCATTTGCGATGCTTGGATTACGGCAAAAAGTTATACTAGCCATACTCGCACTGCTCAGCCTAAACTCACATTGCACCCTGTCTGGCCGCTACACATGATCAAGCAGACAAGCAACCGAAATTGAATATGCCAAGGACTGCGTACGAGGCATTGAAAACTGCGTGGTTCTCAAGAGAAGGATGTTGATGTATACATCAAAGCAGCTGCTACAACGACTCGAAAATTCGCCGACTATGAAGAAGCCTCCTCGTGAACAGCTCTCAATTCCGGATGCATCCTTCCTGAACTCTTGAGCAGGAACCGAACCTAAGTCTAAAAAAATCACTATGCCGCAGACGCCACATTAAAAATTAGCCTCCAAAGCTCGGGGGTATGATCCAAAAGGACTCTATTCGAGAGCTTCGCGATGCACACAACTCCCCAATCCGCAGCGGGCCCACGTAATGAAACAAGCGAGAGGACAGGGCGTCCTCTTGCCCGGGCTGCACGACCCTAAATCCTAACCTCCCCCGAAGCTCCCAGAGGAGACCCAATGCCTCCCTAACCCCTAAACCCTAAACCCAAAACCCAAAACTCCTAAACCCAAAGCCCCATGTACTAAACTCCGTAGCCCAGTATCTCCGCGGCGAGCACGGAACTCGGCTTTGCTAGTGCACTTGGCCTCGGTGCCGAGTTCTCATAAACCACATATTTTGCAACTGGCCTGCGGCCATAAACCACATATTACGATACTATAAGATACTGTAAGATGCTAAGATCTACTATAAGACTACATAGTTATACTACAATATACTATAATATGACAATATGCGCTAATATACTAGACACCGGTTCAAGGTTGTATGCACGAAGTGTCCTGTAAACTAAAGCCGCTATGTATGTGTATAGGTATGTAGCTATCTATCTATCTGTTTGCTTAGTTATCTGATTAATTTTCTGCATCTACTTACATGCACGCACATACACTTAAGTGTGTGTGCGCAGAAACAAATAAGTATAAACACATGCGTAAATAGATAGACTGATAGATGAAGTTGTCTGTACAGATATCAAGATATGATGTAGAGAAATAGAGATACAGAGGATCTACATAGATGTAGATATTATAGTTAGATAGATACATCGAGATACAAACATCAGAGAAAGAAAACGGCCATGTATGTGTGTTTACCCGTGCGTTTGTGAGTGTGTGTGTGTGTCTGTGTCTGTGTCTGTGTCTGTGTCTGTCTCTGTCTGTGTGTGTGTGTCTCTGTGTGTGTGTGTGCGTGTGCGTGTGTGTGTGTGTGGGTGCGTGAGTGGGTGCGTGTGTGGGTGTGTGGGTGTGTGGGTGTGTGGGTGTGTGGGTGTGGGGGTGTGTGGGTGTGTGGGTGTGTGTCTCTGTGTGTGTGTGTCTGTCTGTCTGTCTTCGCTTGTTTGCTTGCTTGCTTGCTTGTGTGCACGAGTGTATGCACGCATGAATAGAGCTGTCTTGCAGCTGACGAATGCCAAGTATTGGAATGCATGAAGATCCTTCATCTCCTTCATGTCACTCCTTACATGCCGAGACTTTCTCAACTTGAAGTGCTAGGACTGTACAATGACTAATGTAGGAACCTGATTTAAGAAACTCTGCCCGTATAGCCCCAATATGTTAGGGTTCATATAAGGAACCCAAGGTTTCTTCCTGGATCCTACAGTAACTTGAGCAGACAAGCCGCCTGCAACTTCTCCTGTTCGTTGGCGTACCTGCCAGCTCTGGTAGAGAATGCCACTCTACATGTGATAGCTCTACGCGGTCAATCCTACCCCCACTACTCTATGCGTTCTGTACTTCGTGTGGTAGAGACATGCAAAAGTCTGACTCCCTAGAGGCTGCGAGCGGTGAATTGCAAGCACGGACAACGTCTTCACCACAGCTGTCCAAGTAGACTGTCCTAAATCCTGAACTCCAAGGGCTAACATGTGGCTTCAAGGCTAGCCAGTCAGGCCCGGCGCCCAGATTAAACCCAAAGACACGGCTTAGGGTTTCGACTCGCGCACTCTGGGGTTTAGGGTACCCGGAATCATCCCCTCACTTCCGCCTCGAATTGCTGATTGAGTAGCGTTTCCTGGGCATCGGGAGCCAGAGGTTCAATAGAGTCGAAGTGACCCAAGCGAGAAGAGATCACGGGTCTCAAGTCACGTCGTTTACGCATGACATAAGCATGGCCGATAGGGCTTCGGGCTAGCTTCCTAAGTACTTGATGTGGAGAGAAAATACTCTTTCTTGGCTTCAAAATATATGGCACAGATGGGCATCTAGATCTCAGCACAAAAACCAGGAGTAGCATACCTATACGTTTCGTGTTGTTAAAAAAAGCTCTTCGTCGTCTGCTACAAGAAGTGCTGTCTGTCACTCTTGATGATAACTTCTGGCGTGCACTTGCACCGATGATGCATGGCAGTTTAAAACTTCAAATTCTTTTGGAAGGCTTGTCGCCGACACCGAACCTGCGCTGCGTCATCGAGTTGAGGGCTTAGGGTTTGAAGACAAGTCGGGGGACTTCGGGCAGCAGAGGAGCTGGGAACAACACCCGACTTCGACCTTGGCTCTGAACTCTCAAAGTGGTAGCTTCCGTCCTGGTAGAACAGATCCCGACAGGGGCGGCTGAAAAGAGAACATACAAATTGGAGGCTTCCTGATGGTTTGTGCCCAGGGTCAATCAAGAAATTGGTCTCCGCAACAGCGAGAAACAAATAACGAACACAACTGTTTAAACAAAACTTGGTGGTAACAGTTAAAGGCAGCTGGGTTATGGCATTGTGAACAAGCCCATAGGCCACCCTAAAACCTAAACCCAAAGCCCCAAGAACCCAGAACTACCCAAACCCCTGAAGCCAAAGCCAAAACCCTCCCTTCACACCCTAAACCCACAACCCGAAACCGAGGAGCGGGATCGTATCATCGAACATGCTGGCGGTCCGCTCTTTGAAGCCTTGCCAGGACCTGGGATCGGGAGGCCATAGATTTAGAATTTTACGGTTTAAGTTTGGGGTTTAGGGTTCAAGGTTTAGGGTGGAAGTAACCTTGAGGATTTGAAGGACCTTGCAGTCGACTGGGCTGCTTGGCCCTCAAGGTGGCGAGTCGGGGCCTCGAGGCTGCCCATGGGGACTGACCTCCAGATCCGGTCATTGCCAGCTTCGGGCCCTTACTGTCCCGAACCTCTTCGATCTTGCTCTGTGTGGAATCTTCCGGCTATCTAAGGCTGGAAGAAGGCATAGCAGAGTTCTGTCTAAACCGATTTGAGCCCCGCACCCGCTGTTCTCGATCTGCGCTAGTTGGATCTCGGTCCTCGAGGTGCTGCTCTTCGCATCATAAACCCTAGGTCCTCTAAGACAGGTAGTCGTGGCCCTAATCTAGGCGCCTTAATCAGAGTAGGATAGGGTTTGGGCGATAGTATTCTACTACAAGTAATATTTGTAGAATATTAGTAGAATAGTATATGCCCAAAACCCTCTTTGTGGACTCTAGCGGAATCTCATCACTGAGTAGTTCAAGCCCCTTTGTTAAAACTTCAACTCCAAGGCCTCCTTTCGTCTTCGTGGCAGGGGGTAGGCGGGGTTCTACTATAGGGGCCTTAATAATTAGAATAGGGTTTTGGGGCTGCTATAGGTAATTAATAAAGCCCGTTTTTGCGGGTGTAACAAGGAACCCCCAAAATAGTATTAAGGCCCCTATATATATATATATATATTATACGTGACCCAGAGGAAGCTCCGCAAAGCCGTCCCCGAGGTCTTCGAGGCCTTTGGAACAACACAAGGAGCATGTTCTTCTGACTTGCAGGCGTTTTGGAGTCTACAAGCATGAGAACACAAGGGACTCTCACACAAAGCCTTAGTCTCGCCTGCCAATCCTATGTCTTACGTTGCAGACCCTCAGGAACTGTCTCGCGAAAAGAATCCCGAAGGTGTCAGCAAACAGGCTCTCACATCAGCCTATTGGTTTTTTTGTTAGATCAGCCTATTGGTTTCGAGTTAAGGGTTTCAGGATTGAGATGAAGGCTTTGCGTTTCGAGATTTGGATTTCGGATCCGAAATAACTAGGGGACGTGAGTCCTACAACTTTTCAGGTTTTCACAGAAACCTGGTCAAAAAAAAGTCTCCTCCGCTGTGGCAGAAACTTCTCGCGCGGATGGGAGTCCTGAGGCGACACAGGGAGTTCGAACCGGAATGTAGGATTTGGGAGCTCGGATGTCCACGTCGTTTGACAAGACATATAGGCTGACGTTAGGGCTGATGTTGCTACTTGAGGAAATGGAGCCGTTTAATGTAGCACCGTAATAATTAGAATAGGCTTCGGGGTAAGTAATGGTATGGGAAAGTTATAGTATAAATACATAAAGACAATAAGAAACAATATACTCTTAGCGTTACTTATCTTATCCTGTTGTTTTCTTATCTGTCCGAACCTTATATTGCAGTGCACTCGGTTATCGAGGTCGGAGTTGTTGGGGACTTTGAGTCGGGTGCAGCGTCCGCCACGTCCGTCCTGCAGCGTCATGCCATCTCTGATGTGCTGACCTCGGCTCCGGTTACTTTTTTTTTTAGACGTCCCTTTTCCGTTCGCCGAGGTCCAGAAAGCGGATTCCGGGTCCGGTCTCCTTTGGGGGTTGGGGTTTAGGGCTTAGGCTCCGATTGGAGGCCACACGCCGACTCTCAGGAGGTTTGGGGAGACCTGGGCTGGCTGATTCGAAGCCGCACTCGCTAGGCTAGCTTCTGCAAAGTGACTCCGGCAGAATCGGCACTTCTGCAGGTATGAACTGATAGGGAGGGCGACATCACACCGCACTGGTCGGCGGTGCCGAACCGCGTATCATCGCTCTTGAAACGCCCCAACCTGATGCCAAATCTAGTCCAACAGACAATCCCGCCACTCTCTGCCACCCTTTATCATATGTTACAACTAACCATTCGTCACCATCAGCATTAACCACCAGCATCGTCGTCATCATCTTCGAGACCATCATGATCACCATCATCCTTATCTTCGGCGACAGCCGAAGCAGCGCCGTGGCCAGCATCCCCGTACACCACCATCATGACCATCACCACTATGAGCAACAGCAAGCTGAACCCGAACCAGAGGACACAAGCTGCGTCAGTGTTCCGAGCAGGCTTCAAGTAAACGGCGGAACCAGAAACCGGTACTATACTATACTACACCTGGGTGATTGCGTTCTACAGACGAGCAGAGTGTTGTGGTATCTCGCAGCCATGCCACGTTCATCCCCTATCATGCCCGACTTCCCTCACTGTCACTTGCCCAGCAACGTTCATCCGGCGCGAACTTGCGGCGTCGGGCTCCAAAAAAACCCGCAGTGTGGCGGCCTGCAGTCAAACCGAAAATCTCAGCCACACAGGTTTTTTCCCACTCAGTCACACACGTTAGGGTATAAGGTTTCAGCACTCACACTCGGACTTGCCTGGCGAGGTTCCATGCACGACACTCATCTCATCAAGAACTCATCCCTCTCCTCCTCACTTCCGACTAGCCCAGCGCTCCACGTGCTATCACGGCGGCAGGACTACGCCTGGTAGCATTTAGGGTTTTGGGTTGTGTTCTCAGACTACCGTCATAGAGTAGCCGACATCTAGGGCCCCAACACAAAAACCAATTGTATCCAGACGCAGCTCTTTAAGATCTCGGGCAGCCTTTCTTGTCAATGTAGTGCTCGTCATGGCGAAGATTTCGGAAATAGATCTCATCGCGATCCTTGCAGACATGTCTCTGCTGATCCTTGCAAAGAAACATACAACAAATGCTCTTCTTGCTGCTCAATGCCAAATGAAATGTCAAAGAACTCCAGGCACGGATAGTGTCACTCAAGCTCGTCATCGGAAAAGGTGACCCCCCTCCCCACTGTCAAAGTCACCACCATGTACCGTGCCGCAGTTGCGCGGTAGGAACAGTTGCACGGCTTGCACGGCAGGAATTCATGCACAACTGCTGTGAAAAGACCGCGGCCCGTCGTGTGCTCGCGCGTGTAGCTTGGGGCAGCATTGTCTCGTGAACACGACCCTGAACTGCAAAGGTGCCAGCCCCCCCGTGTCATCTGCCAGAGGCTGTGCAGCTAAGTGGCCTTGTTGCCTCAGCCAACAGCAAGATGGCAGGAATAAAGTTAGATTTCTGACCAGGGCAACCACGCGTCCCTCACAACCCGAGCAACGCATGGTTTTGTGCGCATGCAGGTGCCCCACAAACACTCCAGCCGGCAGCACTAAGCAAATGCCAGGTCACTGAGTATGTTGTAGCCTGCAGCACGGCTCAACGGCAGCGGGCAGTAAACTCCGGGTATTTGCAGGGCATGAGTTTAGTCTCGATAGATTCGGCTGAACGAGCTCCATATGAGGACTGGCACAGGACGAGCGAATCACTTGAGAAACCAGAGGTACATAGTCAGAGATACTTCACCAGCGCAGCAAGCTGTATCGCACATCCTGGCCACCTGACCCTCAGAAATTATAGGTCGGGGGCCTTTCCTGAGATACAAAACTCCCTGAACTAAAGGATCAGTCTCAGCCAACGCCAGATTAAAGACTTGAGGTCCTTAACTTCCGCCTGAACGAGACTCTGAGCCCACGCAGCTCAAAACTTTACAAGAGCCCGCCTTCGACCCAAGAGAAACTCTCTGCCCTCAGACCCCCCCACACTACGATTCAGGGCAAAGGCTCCAACAAACAACCCCAAAGGCAGGCACTACAAGGGTCTGAGAAATTCATAACAGTAGCCCCATATAGCCCTACAAACTCGCGGCACACACACACATGTACATATATATATATATATATACATATATATATACACATTCAGTTATTTATATTTATATTATATTCATATATATTTATATTGTATTTCTATAATATTTATATAATATTTATATTATACATATATTCTGTTTATATTCACTACATCTATATATTTGTACACATAGAAGGTTTCCATGTTTGATCTATTGCCGTCAAAAACCCAAACCCTGTTCCAACGTTTGAAACCCCAAATCACGCGTTTGCAGACTGGGCCAGGGCACTGTGGCCGCCAAGTCGTGCCGCCAGGGCCTGCGCTCAACTCGGTTTCGGCGCTCACACTCGGACAATCCAGGCGAGGCATATGGTTCGGGGTCTGACGAAGTGAAAGTCCACTAAAGGGATAGTCAAAGTAGAAGCAACAAGATACTAAGTAACACCTAAAGTGACTGTAGATGTCTCGACATTTCCCTTCCAGGATTCTACTCTCATAGTAAAGCAAAATAGCTGCGCGACTAGTAGAATCCTGGGGCAGGCAACCTGCAGATCACTATTTGGGATCAGGTAAGGGATGACAAACAAATAGCAATAAGGCACAATGCAGACCGGGTTGGTCCGGGTAATGAGTGATCTGTAAACCATCCTTACGATGGCCCAAGAGCTAACTGCTCTACATATTCTAGACCAGTCGTCTTGACTTGTCTACACAGGACCAAAATCTCTCGAAGAAAGGACTATGTTGGACTGCCTTGGTTTTGATTGCATATGTCATATGTTGCAATTATGCAGCAGAGATCCGAGTTTGGGGATTTAGGGTTTAGGGATTTTAGGGTTTAGCGACTTCGGGTTTAGTGATTTAGGGTGCAGGGCTTTAGGTTTTGGGCTCGTCTTTCGACTCACACACTCGCTCAAGAGCTGGCATGGCTTCAGGCCATAGGTCGGCTGGGCTCGTCTTTAGGGCTTTAGGGTGTAGGGTTTAGGATTTAGTGATTTCGGGGTTAGGGGTTCAGGCTTTAGGAAAGTTGGCTTCAATAGGGCTTCAGGATTTAGGGAGCTAAGATTGAGAGGTTTAGGGCCTCGGAAATTCGGGCTTCGGAGGTTTGGGATTTTTTTTGGCAGCACGAGAGGTTTAGATTTTTTTGGGGAGGCTGCATAGGGGTTGAACTTATGGTTAGCATAAGGTTCCGGAGTACCAGTCCTGGGGTGTAAGCGGGTCTCTAAACTGGTGAGTTGGAAACCCCATAGCCTCAATCCCCAAGAGCAATGTATAGGGAATCCCAGCCCTATTTGGCCTTAATCCGGTTTCCAACTTTATGGGGTTTACTGTAAACCCCAAACCCTAAACCGTATGAACCCTAGAGAACCCGTTCCTTGTCCGCGGCCGTCCCACAGCCCTGGTGGTTGTCATAGAAGTTGTAGCTGCCCTCCACGACACCTCGGCGAGCTTGGAGTTTTAGGGTTTAGACTTTCGGCTGGGTACATCTAGGGTTCAGGGTTGCTTTTAGGGTTGAGCTTGAGGGATTGCACTGACCCAAGATTCGGGAAGCAATCGCAGCTGACTTACGCGAGGCTTTGAACACCCGAACACCAGTTCAGGCTTCTCGCTGATGACAACTACAGCAGGGGCAGGGGGACGAACATGGCCGCACGCAGGTATGTCAACGTGGGTAACACTAGCAAAAGAAACGATGTCTTCCAAAGCGTGCGAAACAAAGCCTCGAAAGCAAACACTCGGCCAAGCTGCGCTTGTGCAGCGCATCATTTCGTACACTCGCCATGCCTCCCAGACCTCAAGGAATAGGATGCGAGGTTGAAGATGCAAGTTCTCGACGGCAGCTTTCTCTAACTTGGCAACTGTACATATCACCTACACACCTCAGGCACTGGTGTGTTATGACTCTTCCATGGCCGCAGCTGCAAGACAAGCGCATTGTGACAGAATTCCTCAGTGACTGTGCCTGGCCGAGGAAAAGTTGATCAAGGCACCCAGTCCATCAAGCGGTTAAGAGTTCGAAGGGTGCAGCCGCCAAGTGGTGCAGCAGAAGACCAGTGCAGACATGAAGGACCAGACCAAAGGTTGTCACAGGCTCGATCACTGCATGTGGAGCCGCAGCATCCCGGCAGCAGGGTTGCGGAAACACCCTGAAGACATCCGGCTGCAAAATCCATCTGCGATGGCTATGGGTGTATAATTAACTACATCCACACCTACATGCATACCTCCATCCATCCATCCATCCATCCATCCGATCCTCCAAATTACCTGTGTCTACTGAAAGGCTGCCTGCACACCTCTCTCTAGTTGCATTTGTCGCTTTCCTTTGGCTCCTATTATACATGCATGTACATTTCTACACATATGATCACTAGTCCAGTGCGGGACGCGTGCTTCAAGTCCGAACAAGAAGTATTAATCGCCCAGATCTTGGCTGCAAGCCGATATTTAGCCTGTGCCTAAACCCGCAACCCTGGGGGCCCAAAACCCTCGTTTCATGAGGACCTGTGGCATCGCGTGAAGTCAAACCACATCCTTGTGCCTCTGTCTCTCTCGCTCTCTCTCTCTCTCTCTATATATATATACATATAGGTATATATATATAGATATATATAGATAAGCATACGTACCTCTACATCTCTTTATCTATCTATAAATCCATGTATCTGTATCCTAAGACCCCAAACGCACAGAGAACCCAGAGTCCCGGGCCGCGACTTCGGCGCTGGGACCGGGCACCGCCCGAGGGCGGAGGGCCCGAGGCCGCCTTACCTTTCAGACCCTTCTTTCCTGGGTCTCAGAACCAACTTGAGCCGAAAGAGAGTTGAGGCTTCTCTAGGACAGCGTAGGGTGCAGGGTAGTGATTAGTGGTTTTGAAGGTTTGGAGAAAAAGAGTTGAGGGTTCTCTTGCCTTCCGCTATGCAAGGACAGCACACGATGCAGGGCAGGGATTAAGTGATTGAGTTTTTGAAGGTTTGGAGTTTGTCCTCGCACGCAGTGCACTGCAAGAGCTTTTGGTTACGTCACGGCTTGTTCCTAAATCCAGTAAATGACAATGCACGGACTGCAGGCGGCCTCTATCTTCAGACCTTGCTGTGGGCCCATATGACTAAGCAAGCCTAGCAAACCTACAACACCTGAACTCCTTAGACCGTAAACCCGTGAAGACCCCAAACGATGTCGCTGGGACTTGTTCCTATGAAGTTTCCGTACTGGCCTGAGCCGGCTCGCTTCGGAAGATCGTGTCATTGAGACTCAACGATGTTATGGTGTAAATGGTGTCCTGGGAGACTACTGGCGGGCGTCGAGAAAATAAGACGTGCAGGTTCCTGCACCACGAAGTATTGAAAGCTTAAACCATCACCCCGATAGACAAGCTCCACCCTTTGGCCTAAACCCTCAACTCATTTGGGGCTTGCCGGTTTTGCTTACTGTTTCTTGTTTCTGTCTTCAGATATCTTTATGTTCAAGGCCTCCGTGAGGGTCGTCTCGTTTCAGAACTTCATAATCGCGAGGCTTCGGAATTCCAAGCGCGCGGGCCTTCTTCAGCCTCTCCCCACTGACCGGTTTCGGCGGGTGACGAGGATTTGCAGTACCGATATACCCCTTTGCTCCTGGCCCGAAAATCATAGTATGACACACTCCAGAGTTCTTTCTAATAGTAATATCGAATGATGGCCCTCAAACCAACCCTACACGGAAGCCCGGAAAAACGCGCAAAGCGGCTGACTCCGCCACAAAGCTGAAGGTACCGGTCATGGGATCCACCGGCAGGGGTGGCAGCCTTGCTTCTGTGTCCAAGGGCTTCCGGAAGCTTCGCCGGATTGCAAGAAAATGTGAGCCGGCCGTTGCAGCAACCAAGCTCGGAATCTACTTCCGCTGAGTTTCCTCAAGGTTCATCTTTCTGGCCTGCATTTTTTTCAACCGTCCATGGATTCTTCCCTAAACCCTTTTTAAGCACGGACTAAACCCTAAACCCTGTTTAAACCGGACTTGATGTAAACCCTAAACCCTAAACCCTAAGAATCGTCCCAAGCTGTGTTGGGAACTTCCTGGCTTCCAGGCTGAAGGCGTGAGCATTAGCCCCAGCGATGAAACTTGCAGCTTCTAGACTACCCTGAAGTCACCGGGCTTGCAGCGTTTGGGGGCTCAAAACATATGCATCCTCTTCCGGATCGCTTTAAGGATCAATTTCAGATCTTTGGCATTTTCGTGTTCTTTGGCACTTTCGTGTCCTAATTGTTCAATGGACACCAGGTCATGCACGCACGCAAAACTACCCTGCGCCAGCCAAAGGAAAGGCTCCTAACTTCAGGATCTAGGCTGCAGGGTTCTGACTTGATTGTGCCGAAGGTGAGCTTGACGTGCTTGTGCGTCTTGTTCGTCAGCCAGATCTCCAGACCAGCAGGATCAACGTTGACAGATGGTTCCTCGGCACATCTGCGCCAGCCAACCCTAAGCACTAGACTGTAGACCGGGTCAGGATGCGTTGGAATTCAGACTTCCCGTGCCTGCAAAGCTCCTATCCTATGGATTGAGGCATGGGCTGAAGCTGAACAGCGCATCATAAACCTGGAAACTGACACTTCCCGCCCTGTCCCTAAGGACGAAAATAGAATCCTAAACCCTGGATCCCTATACCCTGAACCCTAAATGGGAGTTTCCGAAAATTAGGGGGCCCGAAGATAGTACCCTAAATAGTAGGATCCTTATTACGAGGACCCCCCAAATAAGGTACCCCCTGATTTTCGGAAGCTTCTAAACCCTAAACCCTATAGATCCCTGATAGGAGCCCTTGAAGGAACCCTTATAGATCCCTTTTAAGGAACCCCGGAAACTCCTAAACTGATCATGATTTGGGACTTCAGTCTCCTCGGGCTCAGGATTCCCCCAAACTTTGGCAGCTTTCGAGAGAAAAAAATGCTGCTTTGAGCCTCCTTCGACCTTTGGTAGCCTCTGCAATTTCGGGGCTTTTTTGGCCCTGAAAGTTGGGGTGCGTAGAATGCACCGCAAGGCCAACAAAAACTTGAAAGCCCTAAGCGTCCTACATGCGAGGGTTGCATCTGGCCTGCAGTGCCTCTTCCAGCATACCAGCGGCTCGAACCCTAAAAGCCCTAAAGCCTGAAAGCCCGAAGCTCTAAACCACATTCCAAAGCCCCTGCCACATGCGATTTTCAGAGTCTTCCGTCATGTTGCTCCCGTTCCCTCCTGGAGCGGTTCTTCCCCAGACAAGCTTACGGGTTTACGGCTTAGGCTCTTTTTGCAAGGATGAGACTCGCATAGCGGGTGACAATTGAAGCTTTGACCATGCAAACACTGGAACCCTAGTGGCTGAACCCTAACATCCGGAGACCGTTGGAAACTAACACGAGGCTTGACTGATGCGGAAGCCAGCCTGCCGCTTGCTCCAACCATGCCTGCTGCTTATGCAAAACACAAACAAAACCGAGAAAGAGAGTGTGTCGGCATGTACGCATGCATGCATGTCGGTCCGTCCGCTTTTGCCTACACATACAAATCCCTTTCTGCACATACATCTGCCGCACAACGTGCTATGAGTGGCACATGTGCGCACGTGTGTTTGAGTTTGTGCTTATAGGTGCACCAATAGCTTCATGCCCAGAACATGACAATAACGCAGCTGATGACATTGATACTACCAGTGCTGACAAAAGCACTTCGAGCAATGTTGCTGCAACTGCTACTTCTGCCACGCTGCTGCTGTCCTGCTGGTATTGATGTGGCTAGGCAACTGCCACACTCATGGTCGTAGTACCCATGCTAACGAATGTCAGTGCTATCAAACAATGTACCAACAACTCACGGGGAGAAGAGTGCAAGAGTGACCCGTAAGGTCGGGCTGGCGTCTACCAACAGATGGGCATAGCAGTCACAATGGTCTCTCTGGTGTTTTATCATAGACGTTCGTCCAGGGCCTAAATTCAGAAACCCATCCTTCGAGAACAAGATGCGAGCTGATGCATGCAATGGTCAACATGCTGAACGCGATGAGCTGATGTTGAAGGACCAAGGTACTGGGTCATCGGAAGTCACATTGCTACCTGATGCAGCGGCGAAGCCCATGGCCAGTTTCTGTTTGCGCAAATACAAATCATTTAGAAATCTGACATGGCTGTGACTGCATGACTCGAACTGCTACTCTTGCGCGTCGCTCGCGGCCAAGCCATGCACTGTCGCAAGACACCATCGCCAACGCTTCTGCTCCAAGTAGCCATGAACAGAACCATTTTCATCTGCCTCCGTATCGTTGTCCTTATGTGCACTCTGATGCCGGAAGCTCGTGCGCGGCGGCTCTGCTGCATGTGCTTCCCCATGCGATCCGAAGCGCCCCGTACATTGGAGCAATGTCCAAACCCAGGCAGAATTGCATGATTCAGACGCCACACCGGGAAGACGCGTATCATGTGGATAGCTCAAAACACTCGAATGCCCAGAGCAATCGAAGATGCACGCAAGCACCAAGGCACTTCCACTGCATTCATGGTGAGGTTGCTTCCTTGCTTTCTAGGGCTTCATTAAGGTTTTGTGTCGGAGGTCCTTGGGATGTACGCTCTCGCAACTCGAATGCTGTCAGATGAAGCCATGGGTCTTTAGAACCTGTAGGGTTTGTTGGTTCCGACGGGTGCAGGGTTGACGAGTTCAGGATGGGTAATATAGGGGCCTTAATGATTAGAATAGGCTTTTGGGGCCCATTATAATATACTATAATTATGAAAAGAAACCCCCAAGATAGTAGAGGTAATTATTAAGGCCCCTATAGTGCAGTGCTGGTGGCTGGAAGCTGAGCCAACTTCATGAGAGCCTGACATGAACCGGGCCCAAGTAAAACGGCTTTGAGGGAACGTTACTTCCATACTTCGCGAAAGATTGAAGACTATATCCGACTATGACTACTTACAGGTTCAGGCGTAGTTACAAGGCCCCTAATATGAGTTTTAAGTATAGTTACCCTACTTATAACCCTACTTGAAACTACCCATGAACCTCCAAGTATGCTACTACCACAGATCTTGGCTTCTGGATTCTTTCTCGAAGATACCATGCCGGCATGCATACCAAGGTACAGTAAACATCCCTGTACCTACTCGTACAAAAATGGAAAGAGACAGAGAGAGAGAGAGAGAGCAAGAGAGAGAGAGAGAGAACAGAGAAGAGAGACAAGAGAGAGAGAGAGAGAGGCAGAGAGAGGGGTGAGATTCTGAGATAGGCAACAGGGAGAAAAGATCAAGAAGAGAGACACAAGAAACTCGACTGTGGAAGGGAGCTAAGGGGCATCTACGAATGTTGAAATGACGAGTAAGGGGCAAATGTTGCCGTGGACATCCGATACAAGGT
The DNA here is from genome assembly GCA_003297005.1 of Symbiodinium sp. clade A Y106. NCBI lineage: Eukaryota > Dinophyceae > Suessiales > Symbiodiniaceae > Symbiodinium > Symbiodinium sp. clade A. Next base: position 34,768 of record BGNK01003881.1, read on the forward strand.
CGAATGGCCAGCCCCTACTGCGTGTGTCGCCAGACACTGATGGATGCAGAATGCAGGAAGCAGAGGCGGCAGCAGCAGTGCTTTAATTTAAGCGACTTTAGACCACACCTTGCCGCGGAAAACCGTATCGGCCCTACCACACTTTGCTACGGAAATCAAGCCTGTCCAAAGGTGCAACACCTGAGTCAACGCCCAAGCTTCGGTTCGCCGTGACGTTCTCACCGGCTTCAGTATCGTTCTCCTGGTCAAGTTCTTATTGAGAACCGGGTTCGAACAAGCTGGGATTCTCCATTGTAACCCGGACAACCGTCCATCCTGAACAGAAGTGTGGCTCTCGATTACTTGGGCCTCAGGGTCCGTGTCGTCGCCCATTGCAGGCCGGGCAGCAAGGGACCTCAGCACAACGGTCGTTGCATACGCAACGTGAGCTAGATGTGTGTATATGTGAACAGATAGATACACATCCAGATACAAATACATATGCATAGTCGTATACGCAAATACATAATATGTAAGTGTCTCAACATGTATATGTATTCATGCATACATACGCATATACATATACATATACATATACATATACATATACATATACATGGATATGTACATATATATATACACATAACGGTATATAAATGTGTGTGCATGTATGCGTGTGCGCCGCCTGTCATGTGAAAGATGTGTACATACACATGCATACATACATACATACATATGTACATACATACGTACATACATACATAAATAACATAACATAGCATTACATTACAGGACATCACAATAACATTTACACTACGCTACATTACACTATATTACATCACATTACATAGCATGCATGGCTGCCTGCATGCATGCCTGCATGCATGCCTGCCTGCCTGCCTGCATGCATGCATGCATGCATGCATGTACACACGCAGATATATATATATATGTATATATATATATACATATATATTAAAAACATATACATATACATACATATATATATACACACATACATACATACATACATGTAGGGCTATGGTCTATGGTATGAGCATGTGCATGTGAGTTACTCAGGTGTAGTTAGATATCTGTGCAAAGGTACCTTTGTGTGGGAGCAACTTCCCCATGTGTTCAGCAAAGACTTGGTGCTCCATCGGCTCTTCTGTTCTTGCTCGTAGATGCCAACCCTGACACTCGAGATTTACCGCGAAAAGCCGAACTGTGTAGCTGTTGTATGATGACTACCATGCCTAGAATAATCGATATCAGCCTTCGCTTGTCCAGTGCTGTACAGATTGACAGAGATACGTGTCAGCAGTGCTAATAGCTGCTGACAGCCTTGCGCACAGCTCTGGTCCTTTGACGTGCTCTCCTAATGAAGGGTTCCGGAAAGTACAGGACACAGGTATAGACCCCATGTAGAAAGGTCCTCATTTTATCGAACTTCCCGTCCCCCCTGAAGGAATTTGGGTTGGCAGCTCGGTGTGCCTTCCGGCCTAATTTTGTTGGGCTGTCTGACCCTGGAAATGTGGTTTCAGACCTCGCAACATGAGACTCCTCAGGAGGTTGTCGAGTGGATCAGAACACGGCAGAGTGGAAGCATTTTGCCGCAGCATTGGGTGCTCAAAGGCTCACCAGTTTCTGCAATCCACATGCTGAGCCGACATCTCGGGGGAGGGGTGAAGACTTCGGAGTAGGAAATCTCTACATTGCAATCCTAGGTCAATATGCCTCGAAACCTTGAAAGTGTGCTTCGTGCCCAATCACCACCAGAGGCACTATGCATGATCTCGTGGTTGGAGTTAAGCTTCCCTGACCTCAAATCTCAAACCCAAAGCCCCTAAACCCTAAAGGCCCCAAAGACTGAACCCCAAATCCGTTTTTGATGCAGGTCTCTCTGAAGTGCCTCCAAGAAACCCCAAATCCTGGAACCGTATCCTTGTGGGCTGGTGGCTCGGGGAACCCGTCGGCTCAGCTCTGTCCCTTGCAGCTAGAAGAAGCCGTCGGCATTGAACGGCTGCAGTATTGCAGGAGCCCCAAATCGGTTGGGACCTTTTAAACCCTGAACCTAGGGCTTAGCGCTACCAAGTTTCTCCACCCGAGTGGAAACGCGAAACCATGTTTCGGAATCCGGGCGTCGACCCGAAACCCTGAAACCAAAGGTTTATGGTCAGAGTAGCCGCTTGAAGCTTGTAGAACCCAAAATGCTATGCCGCTAAGCCGAGCTTCGTGTAATTTACTCTGCTTGTTCTTCGAACCTATATGCTGAATCTGCCTCACATGGTCACCTGATTGCATCATCAGAGGCATGAGAACCTTATGCAGACATGTCCAACCATGGGAGACAACACTCCAAGGAATGCAATGGATACTTTCTACAAAAATAAGGCTATCATGTTCTACCACCTTAACAAGCACGAGGGCATGATACCTACCAGGGGCTCGGAAACTCGCCAGTGGACGGGAAGGGTGAGACCCCTTCCCTTCGAAAGTGCCCACCACGCCTTGCGGGTCTGGAGTGCTGTTGCGGGCTGCGGGAATCATATAAATGCCGGCATGGAAGCAGAAAACACCAAACCCACAAGTGTAATTCGTGAGCGTGTTGTTCTGACCGCTTCCAACCAAGAAACTCCCTAAACCCTAAGCTTTCCCGCTAACCAAATAAGATATGAAGTAGTTAACTGGATAGGGATATCCCATATAAACCCCCTTATAATGAAGCCCAATAAGGTAGGGATATCCCTATAAAATGCTTGTGCTTATGTGCTTTCGGGCCCCTAATTTAAAATTATGATTATATATCTACTAGACTTGAAGCCCCAAAGTTGGAAACCCAATAGCCTCAGTCCTTAAGAGTAATATATATGGAATCCCAGCACCATTTGGCCTTCATCCGGTTTCCAACTTTATGGGGTTTACTGTATAATACAAAGATACTGATTCTATCAAATAGTCAACCTTCTGCCCCGCAACAGCTCTCCAGCATCCTCCGCTCGCAGAGCCATAAAGCCAGAGACAGGAGGTGGAAACGAAAGCTGGGCGGGCTTAGGGTTGGGGTTTAGGGTTTAGGGTTTGGGTTTAGGGGTTTAGGGTTTAGGGTTGGGGTTGAGAGAGTTATAGGCTTTGGCCACGGGAACGACGTATAAACCAAGACAACGACAGGGCTGAGTATGTACTGTAACAGTTGCGGGTTTGGGGACGAGGGGAAGCATATCTTGCACGAAGCTCTGAGAACATCACAGGGTGCAACAACCAGAACCCCAGAAGCAATTCGAACGCCTGCAGCGAGAGACTGCCTCACAAAATCTTAGAAGAGCCAGAGCCCAAACTCGATACTATCACCCAATTCCTGGAAGCGTCTAACCTAAGTACAGAAAGTCTCTGGATGACTGGTTTCTGGCTTTTGCCTCGAAGGCACACAGATCTCTCTCGCTCTCTCTCTCTCCGTCCCTCTCTCGAGGCACCAAGTATCAATTTATATTAATATGTATCTATATATACACACACACGCGTTTGTTGCAACGTATATGTCGCGAAATTGCGCAACATGTATGGAATACAGAAAAATGTATACTAATACTCTACACACCCATATGCATGTATACAGTGCTTGGCTGGATAGGAATAGAGAGATGGATAATAACTGAGAACGAGGCTTGGAGGAGGTGTTCTAAGATCCGAGCCACGATGTCTTAAGCAATTCCCTGCCCTGGAATTGCGACACTTACACCAGGACAAGCTACGCAAGGACTGGATTGTCAGCGGTTCAATCGTGTTGAGCTCCCATGTTAGGTACATTTCATGACCGTAGTCCGGAGTTTAGAGTTGCAGGGGTGAGCATGTGTGTGTTGTTTACCTTTGGGCACGTGGAGAGACAAGGCTTCAAGTCAAGGATCCGCGGCAGAGAATGCAGCAGCGAAAATGAAACTGCATGGGTGGAGATCGGGCAAGGAGACGCCCTTGGAACCTCTGCGCATTCGCATTTCCTTGCCTTTGCACACATTGCACCCATATGGACATAACATGTGCTTGCCATGGCTCGAGCTGTTAATATTGCTCGCATGCAGCGTCTTGGAATGAAGCCTGGCAAGCGCTAACTCTGGTTTGGCTGCTCCAACGTTGGGATTGAGCCAGGTCCACCTTAAAAGACGGTAGCAAGATCTGTACACAGATGCCACAGGGGCCATCTTACGGCACAGGAACAGATCATGAAACCGATTTGTCCTTTTTGCTCTGCCAATTCGGACTGCAACTTCCCGACAAGCTTTCTTTCCGGGATGCACTGTGTCGATGTTTGGGGGCATTTGCCTAGGCTCTTCTGCAAGGTCTGCCTGTCCATGCACTCTGCTAGGCTAAACCTGGGCACCTGGGGTGCCACCAGGACTTGCTGTTTCGATCTGCAGAGACAGTTCTTTGAAAGCTCGAACCGTCTGTGTGGCTGGAGCATCAAACTTCGCCGGTTCGGCTCCGGCCCCCCCCCTGAAAAACACAAACCCCACAGGTCCCTAGCTCAAAGCATGAAAGCCGACACCCAAATAGAAGGATGGGGTGAGATGGGATGAGGGGAGGTCCAAGCCCGTACCATTCCTGTGGCTGGGTGCTGCAAGCATTGATGGGCAGTGCTGTAGCATTCGAACTCAGCCGCCCGAGGACGAGCCTGAGCATGCCGTCACAAGCATCCCGCCGGTAACAAGGAAGAGGGCAAAACTAATGTAGGAGCCTCAATAATTAAAGGGTTCTCGGGCCCATTACACTATAGTTATAATAAGGAACCCAAAATAGTATTGGTAATTATTTAAGCCCATTTATTACAGTGCCAGGTCCCCAGGTCAACAGCACAGACACACGGCATCATATGCGCGTACTCTATTGCACATGCCGCTATGCCCACAGGTAGACACAAATTCAGGCACAAGAAATTGGGCGTCTTCACTACGTACTAGTACTAGTCTCCCCATATGAGAACCCCAAAACACGCACCACTATCCAAAAACCGATACATATATATATATACTAACCCTACAGTCCTGCCCTAAATGACTTCCTAAAGTGTGGTGCGATCCTATCACCGCTTCCAGACATTCTCTGGAGAAGCTTATGCCGGATTGGCTGCAAGTACGATTGACCCTCTGACCGTTCCGAAATCGAAAGAAGTCTACTCAAAATGTCAGCCTAAGTCCGCAAACATATCTGCAGCCCAACTTTTCGACCTTGTATTCCAGCACGAAGCCCAGACCTAGAGTGAACCTTGAGCTGTTTCCTTCACCCTCGTCGTCGCCCGCCGCCCTCTTGCCTCGAACTGCTTCTGACTGTAGGTCTACTGCACCTCAACATGATGCAAAGGGCTTCTGTCTCGACGTATTCTGCACATGGAAGCGCCTCTGGCTCAAAACTCGTAGGAGGATAGCATACCCAGCACTTTTACTGTTGCGAGAGCAACACAAGCTCATTAGATGTAGCAACATGCATCAACGACTTTCCGGCAAGCATTGCATAAAAGACAGCATCGCCCGGATCAGAAACCTCATAAGTAGCAGCAGCTAACCATGGCCACAGACGTACTGCAAGCATTTGTGCAGATAAGGAGTAGTTGCACAAGTGGCACGGGAGAACCGTGCAGCAGTGGTAGCAGCAGCAGGAGGACGAGGAGTAGTAATAGGCGCAGCAGTAGCAGTAGCAGTAGCAGTAGCAGTAGCAGTAGCAGTAGCAGTAGCAGGAGCAGGAGCAGGAGCAGGAGCAGGAGCAGGAGCAGGAGCAGGAGCAGCAGCAGCAGCAGGAGCAGCAGGAGCAGCAGGAGCANGGCAGTCGCAGTCGCAGTCGCCGTCGCCGTCGCCGTCGCGTCGCAGTCGCAGTACCAGTAGCGTGGCAGGCGTAGCAGCAGCAGTGGCCTTAGCGGTAGCGGTAGCTGTTTGCGGGAGGGTAAGGAGGAGGAGTATAGGAGTAGGAGTAGGAGTAGGAATAGACGTAGGCGTGGAGGCGTAGACGTAGGCGCAGGCGTAGGAGTGGGAGTGCAGGAGTAGTAGTGGTGGTAGTGGTATAGTAGTAGCGATAGTAGTAGCAGTAGTAGTAGCAGTAGTAACAGTAGGTGGCAGTAGTAGTGGCAGTAGTAGTAGTTGTTGTTGCCGTTGTTGTACTTGTAGTCGCACCGTTGTAGTTGTGGTAGTGTACTACTATACTACTACTACTACTACTACTACTACTACTACTACTACTACTACTACTACTACTACTAGTACTGCTGCTACTACTACTACTGCTGCTGCTACTACTACTACTACTATAGTAGGAGCAGGAGTAAGAGAAGCAGGCAGCTCAAGGCTTGGTCTAATTGTTTCAGGCATTTGAGGATCCTCTCTCGGGTCCCAGTAATGGATGCATCTCAATGCACTTACGAAGTTTATCCTACTTGTCTGGTCATCAGGCTCGGTGCAGATCATAGGGCTCAGTCTTTGGATGTGACGACTAGAGCGCGCAGCTTCGAAGCGAGAGCAGCAATCGGGCAACGATATGATAGATGCATGGTTTTTCAGTACATGTTCTAGCCAGGGTGAGCGAAAGGCACAGCCATGCTTGATTTCAAGTCTTCAGCTTTCGGGTGTTCGAAAACATGCGAAGACTGCCAGTACCCTGCACATGCCTCCGCTCAACCATATAGCTTTCGACCCTGAGACTCGTCTAAACCCGCTGACACGATGAGGCCCGGATTCTGCGGCCAAGCCACCACATTCAGGTCCAGCCAATCGCGCTTGATGCCTGGGGTCGTACATTCTTTCCTTTTCCTGCTATCTTAAACGATAAGCCGGCAGAAAGGACTCTAAGCCCTAAACTCCTTTTTTCTAAAACCCTAAACCCTTGTTTGAGTCACGGCCTGGGGCCGGCATATCAGCCCCGAAACCCCGTGAACCCAAATCCCTAAACCCCCTAAATCCCTCAACTTCAATGTGGGAGTTTCCGAAAATAGGGGACCCCAGTATAGTACCCTAAATAGTGGGATCCTTATTATAAGGACCCCAAAATAAGGTACCCCAAGTTTTCGGAAACTACCAAACCCTAAACCCTAAACCCTATAGATCCCTGATAGGAGCCCTTAAAGGAACCCTTTTTAGATCCCTTTAAAGATCCTTATCGTAAGGACACCCTAAACCCTAAGCCCTTATAGATCCCCTATGGAACCCTTAAAGGAACCCTTGAAGGAACCCTAGGTAGGCCCTAGGACCCCAAAATAAGGTACCCCCTAATTTTCGGACATTCCAATATCCTCAAACTGCCGCCGAAGATCGGCCGCTGAGACCAGACAGCGGCTCCTCAGCCTGGTCGACTTTGGGTTTAGGGTTTAGGCTTTAGGGTTTGGGGTTTACGCTCTCACAACTCGGACATGCCAGGCGAGGTTCAATGGTGCGAGGTCGGCGTGATACGAGACTGAAGAAGACAGTGCTCGGTCAAAGGGTTTTTTGTTTTAAGCGCCCCTTTTCCAGCCAGCAGAAGGTGCTCACCGAAAATCCCTATAGGGAAGGCAAGAACAGCCACATTGAGCTGCCCTATTCGCTTACTAACCTCAACAGACGACTCAGACGACACCGAAGGCTGCCTTCACTCAGTACCCTGCGACTCGGTCAACGTATCATATACCGCATCGTCACCACCCAAGGTACCCTGTGGCCACACTCCACTCGTAGGCACAGCCGGCAACCGCCCGGAGCCCGCCTCATTCGCACTCCGGCCCCCAGCAGCACCTGACACACCCCGCCGAGCATCCACCACCATAGAAGGCACCTGAGGAACCGGCATCAGCTCCAACTGCACTCTGAAGCCCAAGCCCACTTGCCACGGCAACGAGCAAGTCACCGAGTCAGCCGCTCCCCCATGCTCCACCACCATGCGGGCACGAACCAAAGGCTGAGCCCGGAGATGCTCCTCATAGAGGGCCAAGTCCGCCTCATTCTGCTGGCTCTCCTCCCTCTCACGTGCCTCCTGCTCCAACTCCGAGAGTCCTGCCCTTCCTGTTCGTCACGAAGCAGCCGGTCCACATCAGGCGAAAACTTCCGTTTCATCCCACGCTGCATCCACATAGTGGCATCGTCCTCTTCCTCAACCTCAACCTCCACATCACTGGGACAGCGCCACACTTCTCAAAAGCAATGCCGGACAATTGGTGTATATGCGCAGACGAACAGCACGGATTTCTGTCAATCCGGTTTCAACAGGCGCGTCATACCAGGGTGGAGCAACCAAAACTGAGCATCGATTTCTCTCTCCGGCAATGTATCCTGATGCCATTTGTAGGGCAACACTCTCAAATGGGGGGTTGTGGTAAACAAGGGCTCTTTCATGCGTGCGTCGGGACGCGGGAAATCGACCCCACATCACAGCTATGCCAGAATGCACTGCGCATTTAACGCCAATGACGAATTGCATCAGTCCTGGGCTAGCTGAGCCCATGTTTCTCGCATAAGATGTGCCCAAGCATGTCCTCACAACGTCCTCATCTAAACGCGGACCATATGTTTGCTCCAACATTTCGCTCCACTCTGGATTCCGCGCCTGAACGACTGCTCGCCTGACCACACATCACTCCCTTGCCAGAACATCCGCATTCATGCCTGCGGCCGCGTCGTCCTCTGCCGCATACTCAGTGCGCGCGTCTTCTCCCGCGCTCATGTCAATGAGCTGGATTTGGCGATGAGGCTCCGCGGCCGCATGACCTGCGTATTGCGATTGGGGAGAGTCTGTCGGCCAGCATCCTTGCAGGTCACTTTGCGCCGGGGAAAACGGCTCAACGCGCGTTTCGTCCGTTACTCCCGATGAGCGAATAATTTTAATGCTGGCGTAGTGCGCATTGGTCTCTCTGAGCGAGTTGTTGTGCTGCTGCAACAGCTGCGCTTGCCCTGCCAAGTTCACCATTTCGGCGTCTCTCTCAGCTTTGTCAACCCACATCACGCGGATCTCTCTCAGCACCGAGTCGACATCGTTCCTGGCAAGTAGACCTTCGATCAGCCCGGGGATCTTGCTGACGGGAATTTTCAGCCCAGCCAACAGCAATGCCAGCATCATCTCGACCTTGGGGTCGGTGCCAGCGGCTGCCGTCGTGAGCTCAGGCGACAATGCCATCCTCCCCGAGACCGGATCCTGGAGGGCGGCCTGCGTCTCGCCGTTACCCGCAGCGATCGCCATGATCAGCTGAGCGGACTTCGGCCATTGGCGATTGGAGCCCAGCATCGGATCGTTCGCGGCCGCGGTCCCGATCGCAACGCCATACAGCTTGCTCACGACCGCCCTGGTAACAGGCGCGCTTGACTGGCCATGTGCGGATGACGGTGCGTCAGAGTCAAAGCCCTGCGTGCCCATCCACTGCGGCGCCGCCCTACCCGGCTCAAGCGACGTCAATTGTTCGACGGCTCTCGCTCCCGCAGTGGAGGGCGGCGCGGGATCCTTCGCACGCGCTGGAGGTGCGGTCCCGGCATCCTTTGCTGCATGCCCGGTCTGTGAGCCTGCTGCTGAGCCAGACGTCTGCCGCGGAGGCACACCGGCAGGCGAGTCTTTGGGCCCCGGTGCCTTGCTCCTTGACTCGTGCCTCTCTTGCGCTTTGGCTTCTGCCCTTTGCGTCCTCTGCTCTGCTTCCTGTGCCCTCTTGTCAACGCGCGAAACGGGCGTGATTGGGGGCTCTGCAGGCGGGGGCAAGGGTGGTGCAGCCACGCCTGACAACATTGGAACAGTCTGCATAGCGAAGCCTCCAAATGCCGGCATGCTTGTCACTCCGAGATTCTTCGCGCTCTCAATAAATGCTGCCTGCTCTGGGGACATCGCGAGGGGATGAGCCGCCATGTGTGGCCACGCAGGCTGGCATTGCTGGCCTTGCGCAGCCATTCGACTCGCTGCATAGAATCCATGAGGAGGCGCCATGATTGACTGCACAGGCGGACTTGAAGGAACAGGCGTCTGCATGGGCTGCGTTGGCTGTTGAGCGGCTGTGGCCGTCGCTTCACCCCGCGGGGAGCGAGCATCGAAGGATTTCGAGCGCCTCCTCGGTCCAGTCATGACTGACCCGTGCGGTCGCTGTCCAGAGGTCAGATCAAAATCTTGCTTGAGCCAAAACGGTCAAAGGGTTTAGGGTCTAGGGTTTAGGGGTTTTAGGGGCTTAGGGGTTCAGGGGTTAGGGTTTAGGGTTCTTTGTTTCCCTCCTACTTAGCACGGACGATGCCCGCATTGCAGGGTGTCTTGGTTGAACAGTTGACAACAGCTAAGAGTTCATAATTTTAGGGTTCTGGGGCTTTGGGTTTTGGGCTTAAAGTTTATATGGCTTAGAGTTACAGGGTTTTGGGTTTTAGGCTTTCGACGCTCACACTCGCACAAGGCAGGCAAGGCTCCACATGGGTTTTAGGCTTTAGGGTTTAGGGTTTGAGGCTTTTGGGTTTAGGCTTTTGGGATAAGGCTTTTTAGGGTTTTGGTGGCCTTTGGGGGGGCTGTATGGAATTCGACTCTCGCAGCTTGGACAATCCGGGAGGCAAACCCTGGCCAAGCCTTGGGCCATTGCAGATCACTCGAAGCCTGGGCCTCTTAGTCTTTGAATTTCGCACAGGAGCTTGAACATGGAAGGCCTCACGACCTGAAACCGAGGGACCCCTGGCCCGAGAGTGCCAAGCGACGCGGATCCATCCGTCCTTCTCCGACTCCATATCGAGCAGAACAAAGCGTCCGACTCGAACTTCCTTGGCTTCGGGATTTCAGTGCTAGTCGTAGCAGTCATCCTCCTCAGAAGGCTTTGGGTAAAGTGCGGTAGGTGACAAGCACATGATGTTCGGCCAGAAGGAGTTTGCTGGTCTACTTATACAGCTTGTTGGTTAGGAAGCTCGTTCGCAAGTCTCGGAGAAAACTGCTCTTGTCGCTGGCCGGGGTTGTTGCTGCTGCTGTTGCAGGTAATGGCCACTGCTGTAGCAGACAAAGTCACAGGAGTAGGCAGCAGCGTTGTGGTCACAGTGGCGCTATGAGCAGTCGCAGGCATCATCACCATCACCACCACCATCAACATCAACTGCAACATCACATCAACATCATCATCAACGTTCAAGCAGTAGCCGGGGTAATAGTCGTTGCAGCGACTGCTGTACCGAGGCATCATGGAGGTCTTCGAATCGTTTCGTTGCCGTCATCGTCGTAGATGGGGTATCAGCAGCAATAACAGATGGGGATCGTCACTCTCCCTGCTTCAATCGCTGGGAAGACAGACAATGTTGTGATGGGAGCACACGTTCAGCGTCAGGTAGCATGCACACTTGCTACAAAGTAGGCGCAACATGAAGAACCAGTAAATATCGAAAACACCAGACGAGCACTGTTACACCAAATCCGCGAAGGAATACTACCTCCAGGGTGCCAGGCTAGCGGCCAGCTGGTCCGGCAATTGAATCAGCTTTGGGCTGTGCAGAACCTTCGCCAATAAAGGTTAAAAAGACTTCGCCCTCCCAGCTCCCATCTGCAACGAGGGTAGTCTCCCAACATGCCTACAGATTTCCACTCAACATCGGAAGTTGATGCGGGCTGCAGCAGTAAGATGCTGCAAGTACATCTTCTATCTGGATCTTTTCCAGCCTTAGTTTCTGAGACCAAAGATGCACGAGGGGGGAGACGAAAGATGCAACCCTAAACCCTAAACCCTCATCCGCAATCCAGGACTTCCCAGAAGCAAAGGCGCTGGGCATGGACTCGCAATGCAACCCCGGAGAAAAGCCAAAGCTCCAACACATTCGATGCTTGAAGCATCAGGAAAACGTGGTTAAAAGGGGTATTAGTATAAGTAAGGTAGCTATTCCTATTGCGAGTACTGCAGCCCCGGATGAGCTACTCGCATCTCTGCACAAACCTTCAAGTTAATACTGGCATGACTTCGCTACGTGGAGCAAGTCCTGCTTGCAACAGAGCATAATATAGGGGCCTTAATCATTAGAATAGGGTTTTGGGGCTCATTAAACTATAACTATAATCAATAAGGAACCCCCAGAGAGTATTGGCAATTATTTAGTCCCCTATATTATGCTACTTGGCCCAGGGCTTGGGCATGCACTCGACAAGCTGAAACGGCTCAGGGCCCCAACCTTGCAGCCCTGAACAAAACACGCTGAGGGTGCTCGCTGAAGCCCACTAGCACTGCAAACACAGGCCTCCTGCAAACCCCAAGCCCTAAACCCCAAAAACACCCTAAACCCTAAAATCCCGAAGCCCCACAATCCCTGAAGTCTAAACACGCAGGAATAATCCCCAAACCCTCATTCCCTGAACCCCTAAACCCTAAAATTCCAAAACCCGAAACCATGTGTGTGGAGCCTTTGCCCACACATAGTCGGGAAAGGCTGTCTCGAGAAGGTCTGCCTGGGCTTGGCTGGCTGTCGAGACACAGAATGATGGCCTGTAGGGGCCTTAATAATTAGAAGAGGGTTTTTTGGGGGCATATCACACTATAACATGGTTCTGGGAATGATATTGGTAATTATTGAGGCTCCTACATTGCGGTTTTCGGCGCTTCTCGATTTGCTGTCTTCCTTGCGCCGGGGCCATGCTAAGGGTTCAGGGATTCAAGGTTTAGGAAGTTTAGGGGTTTGGGGATCTTAGGCTTTTTTTTGCCTCCTGCATGGCTGAGCACAACGAAGCAGATCTTCGGCTTTTGGAGTCTAGAGTTTTGTGGTCCAGGGCTTAGGGTTTAGGAGATTTGACGCTTGCACTCGGACTATGCCAGGCAAGGTCTGCGACTGTCGCACTCGCACAAGGCATGCAAGGCTGCACAACAACTGGTCTCAGACCAGACTAAGAACCCCACAATTGTGTGTTTAGGAATTTTCGGGCATTAGTGTTCGAGGGTTTCGGATTTCGGGGTTAAGCACTTAGTGTGTTGAGGATTTTAAGTGTTTTAGGGCTTAGGTGGTTTTGGGTTTACAGGGATCGCTTGGGGGGAACAAGATGGCAGGAGACCTGGGTTTGGAATGACAGCCTTGGGTCCCGGCTTGGTGCTACAGGGGCCTTAATAAGGAGCCCCCAAAAGGGATCAATAATAGGGTTCTATAATGTTAATATAGGGGCCTTAATAATTAGAATAGGGTTTTGGGGCCCATTATACTATAATTGTAATAAGGAGCCCCCAAAATAGTATTGGTGATTATTAAGGCCCCTATATTACCCCTGATCTCAAAGCCTGTAGACGCTCCTGAGGATTCCAAAGCACACTCGCGCGAGATTGGAATGTGCCGAAAAGAGGGGACTCTAATATAGTACCCCAAGAAATAGGATTCTAATTATAAGGACCCTAAAGTAAGGCACCCCTAATTTTTGGAAACTCCCACATTGGAATTGGCCATGAATCTGACCTCCCGGAGACTCGTGCATCATTGCGCACGGCGCTGCGCGGCTCTCACAACCGATTCTCTCTTTAGACTTATAACGTTAGATACCCATAGTATGTACCACACTGCCTGGGGGAGAATCGAGGTAAACTGATACATGGGAACCTATCTTTACGTATCTATCGGAAACCATCGATCTACAAGTCTGCTACTCGGCTGGGGGTCCCCCCCACCCACTTTCGCACATACTGTGCCTTCTCAGCCCTTCTCCTGCTCAATGCCCACGTATTCTGCAAGAAGTACGGGGATAAGGGTTTAGGATTTGGGGTCGAGAAGAACTCTACATTCAAAACACTTACTACGAAGGCTCTTGGAAGAATACAAAGGGCGAAACATGCCGTGCACGGCTGGTCGCCCACATACAGCACATTACATTACATTACATTACATACACACACACCCCCGTATCCATGATATGTTGATAGACAAAAGACGAACAAAGCAGAGAGAAGTGAGTAGAGGGAGAGAAACGCACATATAATGTTTCAGCGCATAGACGGTAGAGTCATAATGTAGGCACTTCTAGTGCTTCTATCCATCCGGTTGCAGCTGCACATGTCTATCTACGTAAAGCCTCCATCTTGCGACCATGTGCCGGAAGGTATCCCCAGCAGGTCGGATCATCCAGTTCTTCGACGAAAGCCATGTTGCCCTTCGCTTGACTGGGCCTCGATATACGAGGATTGTAAGGCCTTTCGCATGACGTCGACAAGTTATTTGCTTGATACTCGGCATTTAGTAGTTTCTTTCTTTATACACGCAAATAAAAGTATGTATGCATGCATGGATGCATGTATGTAATTTATGTATGTATGTATGTATGTATACGTGTGTATATACATATATACATAGTTACACACATATGCATATGTGATCATATGTGACTTGTCGTCCGTCATGAAGGGTCACTCATGATCAAAATCCTCCATTCACACAACATAGATGCGTGACAGGTGTCTGAGTAAGTTTTGGAAGTCTTGCAGTAGAGCTGCGGACTGCAGGCCGTAAAGCTGTAGCCAACATGCTACGGCGTATGACTCCGCACCCGCCCTGGCCTAGAGCCATCACTGCACACTCAAGCCTCGGACAAAGATCATATCAACCGCAAACCTAACAAGTGCAAATGAACGGCCGTGTGCGCACGAATGCCCCCTCGTCGAGGTGGAGTCCACAGTCTTCGTCGTGATAACTACCGCAGCACATGGCCAAAAGCCTCGATCTTCACGCTTCTAGGGTTTACACGGGTAGAGGTTTGGAGACAGGGATATACGCTATAAGGCTGAGGATGTATAAAGGCATTGAACAAAGCTTTCTGCTCGGTGCCTTTTGGTTTTAATTACAGTTTTGCAGGGCTTTGAATATCTCGGGCTTGAGGCTTCAACTATCCACCAACTATGTCAAACAAAGCCTGAACTTGAAGCCAGCCATCCGCGTCTCTCCCTGAGTTTCAGGAGCTTGTGACCGAACTAGGACCTTCTCATGAATTCAGGTCTACATTGGTCATGAATATTTTTTGTTATCGCTTCTACAGTGATTCTACAGGGAACCTCTGACACTCGGTACAAGTGCTACGAAACTCGAGGCATGCCAGAAAAGGGATGAGCACGACAGGCGGGGAGTAGAACATCGGTGCGACCTCTCCTCGATCCCGATCCAGAACGTTCCAGGGCCTTAAATCCTAGGCCCTTATGGAACCCTTACTATCGAACCTTGAGCCCTCTAAACCCGAGACCCCGAACCGCACAGTCTCAGCACATCTCGCCGTGCAACCAAAACAACTTTCTAAAAGCAAGATGCAAAAGAACAGGATTCTGCTCCGAAACCAATCCAAATCGAACCGACAGAAGCACAAAGAAATGTAAACCTCAGTCTTGTGCCGAACGGGGCAGATTCCATCTGAACGCACAGCAACCAATAGAACTATGACGACGTACTAGCGAATATACCAGCAACCTTGGGATGCCCAAAACCCCACGAACAAAGTCCAACAGGAAAACATCCAAAGTCGAAATCTCAAAACAGTGCCTTGCAATTGATGGCCGTGCCAACAAGTCCAGATCCCAAGACCCCAAAGCCCCATCGCCCTAAGCTCCAAAATCTGAAACGACAAGTAGAAAAAACAACGCAAAGCCCCAGAACTACTAAAGCGCATCAAGACCCAAAGATCTAAAATACTGGAATGCACCCAAAAATCGCAGAGCCCGAAACTAAAGCCCGGCAGCATCTCGGGCAAGTGGGGGTCCTCCTCTGCCTCGTCAGCATCCTCCAAATCCTCCCAGCTCTCCTTTGCCATGGAAAGGAAGGGCTAAAGTTTAAAAGGGTTTCGGGGTTTAGGTTTTAGGGTTGAGGGCTTCGATCCTGTTGGTGCTCTTGGGGTTTTGCGAAACCGACTGCCGCATGCACTGTAGGGTCATGCGATCCGTGGTTACACCAGGCTAGCATCCCCAAGCCCTCACCCCGACCCAAACCGATCTCTCCCTTGGCCGAACAGCCTCCACCGACTTCGGGCTTCGAGTCTGGGGATGTGGGACTGTGGAGTTGCAAGGAGCATCAACATGGTCCTACCTGCTAGGATTTCGTGACTGCAGGGGTTCAGGGAGGCATGACCCATTGACAAGTTCGACTCCAGCTCGGGCTTTGGGATCCGGCTGTGAGTTCAGGAGGTTCCTAAGTCCCAGCTCCGTCGAGTCGCAGGCACAGCCTGATTGGGGATTGGATCCTCCACCTGGACCGAGCGGCCAAGCTTTACGTTTAAACACTCTGAAGAAACTTCCTTGCACAAACCTTTTCCTTCAGCTAGCTGTCCTTGCCGATTCTGAAACAAACTTTTGCAACTGCCTCAAAAACTAAGTGTAGCAGTTTAGTATGGAGGCCTCAACTGTTCAGCACAGTCTTGGCCAGGCCCAACAGATCCTGAAATACAGTGCGTCTCCGTTCCTCGATGATCAAGCGATTATTGTCTTTGGTTGAATTTGCTTGCGCTCATCCCCGAAACCAACAGAAGCTGTGCAGAGCCACGGCACTGGATTCTTGCAGGGGTAAAGACCCCTGAAACCGTAAACCCTCGCAAGCCAACATCAGATAGACCACTACAAGAGATGTGGGACTCATGTGCCGGAGACCTTGAAGCAGCAATTTAGCCAATAAGCCCCATATCTCAGATTCTCAGATAAGCCCAGAACCCCCACACCCTAGGCCCTATCAGATATCCGGCAGAACTCCAAAGCCCGGACACTCTCAAGCCTGGTTGGGGAGAAGCTCGCCAACCTGCACGTCCTGAACATTTGGGGGCTTTCAGCCCTACCAGCATGCCCAGTGATTACCTCCAAAATCGCTCCGATGAAGCACGCTGTTTTCTTCACTCTTGACCTCAGCTGGAAAGTCGAAACCTCAACAACCCAGTCGAAATCTCAGGAAACGATAATATGAAGATCCCACCACGACAGCTCAACCGGAGATGAGTTTCGAGTGAAAGTCCCGGTGTGGACTCCGCACCCGACCACTTCCATAGTTAACTGATATGGGAGTTTCCGAAAATAGGGGACCCTAATATTATAGTACCCTAAATAGTAGGATCCTCATTATAAGGTAACCGTAATTTCGGAAACTCCCATATAGGGCGTCGCGCAACCCAAACACCTACTGTAGCCAACAAGCACGCCCCACGTGTCGTGCCTCTATGATTGCAGAGCAGGGCTGCTGTCCTGAGAAGCCGCACATTGGCAGCTTCAGAGGTGTAAAGTTTGGAGCTGAAGGTTCTAGGGCATAAAAATCTAGGAGCCTTTCAACTTGGAAGTGGGGTTTGGGCCCCTCCTTGATCACTACCAGGCACTCAGGCTGTTTAGAAAAGCACACCTCGCTCCACGGCAACAGCCGGGATACGATAACAGCCCGGAACTTAGGGTTCCACCCCGGCTGGACTGCCTGTGTTACAGCCTTGACGGCCTTCCCATCTGCGTCTTCGCAAACTTCGAAGCCCCTAACTCTATCTGTCCTGCCCGCACCTCAAAGCCGCCAGTTCTACGCCTGTAAAGATGAAGGACCCTATGATTATAAAGTAACCCTTCCTGCTTTTGTAGCCCTGCTGCGGATACTCTGGGTTTCGAAAGCGTGGTCGAACTCAGCTTCTTGCACCTGTGCCAATCAGTCGATTTGCGGCAGATCGGGTAGTACTGGTCGCGCGCTGCACGCACGGTCTACTGTCTGCGAGTGCGGTTCTTCTCGGTGAGCTGTGCTGGTTCGACGTAGGCGTAAGCGCGTCGAAAAGCCCAAAAAATCCATGAGAACCGAAGTGTTTCCGGATGACCGACGAAGTATAGTTGGTAGAGTAGGTCAAGCGTAGACTGTCTGGTGGCCTTGCATGGTATGGGATGCAAGGAATGAAACTGCTGGGCCCGAAGGTTACCGGGAAACACAACACTAGGCTCGCAGGCTCCATGCAAAGCACATGCGGAATCATCATTCCCAATCAGCAACCATGTAGCGGTTCTGACACATACATCCCGAAACCTCCGGAAACACACCTAAGTCTGTGATTCCACTGGAGGACCGGCCTGCTCGAAGTCATCGTCATCCTGGTGATATCCGGATATCTGCATGACTGTATTCATCATCTAGGCTTATGACGGTGCTGCAATGGAACGAACTAAGCCCCGAGCCTTGCCAACAACACGCTCAACAACCTTGAAAACCGAAGCTCGAACCCTAAGCCCCCTTCAGTAAACCATAAGAGACAGTAGCTTGAAGCATAGGCTCCGAGGGGTCAAACCTCTGCACCCCACTGAAACAAGCTACATCCTAAGCCCGAAACCTCCCAAACCCTGGGGGCTCACGAGGTCAAAAGGGCTCACGAGGTCATTAGGGCAGAGGCTCCAGGATTTGTGTCGCTTGGATGCCGGCTTCCGGTCAAGAATGGGTGCATGGTGCTTCCGGATTCACGTTTCGAGGCCGAGGGTTTGCTAGCCATGATCCACGGCTTGCTTGGAGAGATAAGTCCTCTCTCATTCTGCTTTCATCACGCTCTTTCTTTGTCTCTCGCTCTCTCTGGCTTATGCTCTCTCAAACCGGCACGAACTCCCCATGCCGGTGCCTGCGCCCGCTTAGCTGCCCGACGCCGGGCGCGTCTGGCATTGCGTGCTTGGGCCTGGTCTTCTGATAATCTCATAGTGTTTAGGGTTTAGGGTTTAAGGTTTAGGGCTTGGGGCTTCTAGGGTCTACAGAGTCTAGGACTCAGAAGGATCTGAGGCTTTGAGAGCTTTGGAAACTCGAATCTTGAAGCGGCTTGGAGCAAGGTCCCGGGTCCGGGCTTCCACTGCAAGCCTCAGCCAACTATTCGGGCCCGAAAGACTTGATATGGCGCTCTGGAGTTTGGGGCTTGGGGCGAAAACGGCTATGCAACAGACGACCCGAGCTTGGGCTTTCATAGCGCTCAAACCCCGGATCGCGCAACACAAGCGAGACTTAGAGATGAAACATAAAGCCCTGAAGAGCCCTCACCAAACCCTAACCCTTACAATTTCTAGGGCCTGGGCCTTCCATGTTGAGAGTTTAGGGCCGTCTGTGAACTCAACCCTGCACACTAGATCATCTCCACTTCCTGAGCCGTAAACCCTAATCCCAAAAGCCGAAAACCTTCAACAGCGAACTCGCGACCCTGGACCCTGGATCCACTCCAAGGCCTGAACCCGAAACCCGAACTCCAAAAAACCCTCAATCAATTTTAACATCCCAAAGCCCAAAACCCCAAATCTAAACCCACACATCGCAAGAAGCATCTGTATCCCCCTAAAAAATCTGAACAACTCATCCTTAACCCAGAGGCCGTCGTCAACTCCGGTGGTTCGGGCTCCTGCCGCCGCCCGGCGAATTCTGGGTTCTCTTTGAAGGATTTAGGACCTGAAAAGTGACGGTTTCAAGGCTTTCCTTTTGCCTAAGCCCATAAACACTACCCCATTGCCGAAAGCTCGAGTACCCCTATTGTCAAACCCTCCAACACCCTTTAACGAGAACCCTATTCTGGAACCCCATAATACCCTTCAAAGGGAACCCTGCTATAGAACCCTGTGGTACCCCTCGAAGGAGCCAGGGTTGGAGTCAGAGTGCTCGACAGTCCAGATCTCCATTCCCACGGAAACAGTCACTATTTTTCTGCCGCCTTCTGGATTTGTGAACTTGGGGTTTACGGGTTTCGTCGCCGTTTAGGGATTTAGGGCCTAGTTTAGGGTTTAGGGGCTCAGGATTTAGGGTGTGCCGTAAGCACTACCTGGCACTCTAAAGCTGTCGTTGATCTACTCGTCGACACTGGTGTAGAGTCGCAGGGCTCACTGTGCTCAAGGCCCTTGGAAGGGCGAGACCCTGAAGCCTCAGTCAATCCTAAGCCCTCAACCCGAAAATGCTGAACTCGCAGCCAATTTTATACCAAGATCTCCGACGAGAGGGGAATTATCGTCAGCGACCAGGGTTTCGACTCCCACGCTCGCATGACGGCACAGCTTCATGAGAGAAAAGGATTTAAGGTCAGTGTACATGCAGCCTTATCCTGTTCGTAACTATGTAGTTAAACAAGCCGCGCATAGCTGCGCTTCAAGCGGAATCCCCGGATCCTTGGCATGCTTCGTCCATGCCTGGCAAATGCTGAGAAACATACTGCTGCCAAGCACACATTGCACGGAAAGGAAGTAGCAGAATAGCATGAATCAGCTGGAGCCGAAGGTCTGAATGGCTTTGTTGCTACATTCTGTGCAAACTGCAGATGGCCCCACGCACGATACCTACATGACCGGAATTTTGTGTGCAAGCCCCCAAATGCATACCGGGAAGATCGCCGAACTGAAGGCACAAGAACTGAACGCCAGAAGTTGACGCGTAACTCCTAGTTACTAGGTGGTAATACTGTACGTATGCAGAAGCCTTAACTCGGCTCTGAAACCCGAATGTCCTGACACACCCTCCGCTTCTGGCATCCTAGCTTTAGCCATTCTGAGAGTCGCACCGCTTCGCGCGCCACTGCCCTGAGGGAGCAGAAGGACAGATACCAGGGCATGCCAGAAGGAATGTGAACAATCAAAAAGGGGGTGGATCCCTAAACTATGAAAGAGTACTACGACAACCATGACGACCATGACGGACCGGGGCACTTGGACCACCGGGACCCGCACGACGACCACTACGACCACCGAAACCTCCAGCTCAATTCTGTATTGGGCCATTAATTTACTTATTTTTCAGGGTCTGGGTAGGTTCATGACACATGCTCTGCCCCGCAACATCCTGCAACCCTGGGCCCCGATGAAGTGCCTGGTGCCATGCTCCGATGACCTCTGCAGCACGCCGTCGTGAGGAGACTTATGATACCTCGGCCAGGATTCTTAAGGTTTTAGAATGGGTTTGGAGGGGGGGTGTATAGGAGTTGGGGCATTTGGGGCTCCGGCACAAAGCCTCGTAAACAAACATCGACTCACCGAGTTGCGCTTCGTGATACTGCGGAGTCGCGATATGCCGGCCACCTGGCCGATCAACCTTTCCGCAGGATCGGGGTACACAAGGTACAACTGCCATGTATGGGATCTGATGCCCGAAAACTGTGTCACTAAAAAGCGCAGGCCCTCACCTATTGTGCCAGCCTTGCAAGTAGCAAGCCCCCACCCCATCTGTGCCGACTTGGTCCATGTCATGGCAGCGACTTCTATTTGCTTGAAGGCACTTCGACCTGAGAAAGTGAACTGGTGACAGGTTTTTGTTGCACTCGAAACCACCCTGTCACAAGATGCTTCTAAGCCGTCTAAGCCCTTTAAATTTTCCCTACTTCTAAACCATCACTGCAGGATGCAGAGGTCAAGCCTTGCGCAAGCCACTGATTGATCATGGCCGCGGCCAACGGATTCCAACAACAGTATGGGCAACTGTGCCAATTCAAGGCGCCGAATACAATCTCAGGCAAGACTGCTTCTGGCTAACTGACAGCTGCCGGCAGTCCAGAAGGGAACAAGCCATGAATGCAAATTTCAGAACTCGCCCCTCTGCACATGCGAGGCTGAGATCATCGCAATTGGGAGACTATTTGGCGCAAGTTCGGATATGCGATCTCGGCATTGAAACAGTCGGCTGCAAATTGTTGACGCGATGGGGCTAATCGTGGAAAAACATTCGGCAAGGCACAAACCAAACAGAGGGCACGGCACAACGCATCTGCAAGATGTAGGCTGCACTGAAGCAACTTTAGCGGTTCCTTTAACGATGAAAACCCTACGTCCCGAAAGCCGTTACTGCAACCAACACCCTGGCCTATACCGCTTGAAACCGCGTGATCCCCAAAAGACCAGTTCCACCGTAAATCCTCTCTCCACTCACGCACAATCACACACACATTTGTCTCTCTCTTTCTTTCTTTCGCCAGGGCTATTTGTCTCTCTCTCTCTCTCTCTGTCTCTCTATGTCTTTCTCTGTCTCTCTCTCTCTCTCTCTCTGTCTCGAGTATGTATATATCCTAGATACATCATACGGCAAAGATAGTTGCTACGATGTGTATCTCTATCTCTATCAGTATCTGTCTATATGTATGTCTCTCTCTATAAGTATGTATATATATATATATTATACAACAATATATCTCTAGATCTGTACCTGTGTGTATACACATACATACATACATGCATACATAGATAGAAAGAAGATGCATGCATGCATGTGTGCATGCATTCATACATACACATATACATACACACATACATCCCTCCATCCCTCCATCCCTCCCTCCCTCCCTCCCTCCATACATCCGTACATCCATACATCCATACATCCATCCATACACACATCCAAGCATCATACATCATACATACCCTGCCTTGCCCCAAAGCTGCGGCTCGCTGGAGCCACTGGCAGAGGTACTGGCGGAGGCCGAACGGATCATAGGCGCCTCAAATAGTATTTTGCACCGCGCAACTACGGTAACTTCTGTGTGGGATGGGGCCCCAACACATGCAAGTGTGTGATTGCGCTCAGTCGCAGTCACGGCTACGACTTTGGGTGGTAGCTTCCCCACAAAACACTTCCAGTAGCTTTTGCTGTAAGGCTAAGGCAGCCTGTTACAAGCTTTTCGGCTCAGGAACCTGTGCAGGACCTGTGGGGCTTCGGGTCTATTTGCAAAGGCCTGGAGTCTCGCGCCTCGCCGGTTCCAGGCATTCGGAAATACTATAGGGGCCTAAATAAATACCTATACTATTTTGGGGGTTCCTTATTACAATTATAGTATAAGGGGCCCCAAAACCATATTCTAATAATTAAGGCCCCTATATTAGTCCTCAGAACCGGATACCATTTCTTGTGCCGACAAGGCGATCCGAAAACAAGCTGGAGAGCGAAATGCGGGGTCATCCTAGAAACACTGATCGTTACTCCCAGGGTATACAGCAGCAACCACAGCCACACCAACCATGACTGTCACAATCATCATGGCCTCCTTAAGCGGCTTCACAACCACAATCGTTTATTAATCCCAGGATCATGTCCATCATGTGACACCAACATAACCAGGACTAAACCCGGCCTCGCCTGGGAACGTGAGTCAGCAACAAGGACGTGAGAATCGTCGAATTGAGCAAATGGCTATGGGAGCGTTCATTTGCAATCGGCGAAGGTGCCTTCCGGCTCTGGATAATGCAACATCTCTTGAGTCTGGAGAAGCTCTACATGTTGAATCCAAACAAAGAAATATTCCAAGACACGAAACCACAGATCCGGGCGGTTCGATTCCCCAAAACGGTTTAGGGTTTCGAATGTGATCGCTTAACTTGACACCCCAAAACCCTCCGTAAGGTATAAGGTCTAGGCTAGTTTCCTAAGAATGCCGCCTTTACATCTCTCCTATGAGGTTTGTACACCCTACAGGAGATAGGGTGTAAGAAAATCTAGATTTAGAAACCCCCTTTCTTCATATGTCCAAGATTCCACGCAAGGAACACGCGACTTGAAGAGTCGGCAGGATTGTGCTATTGGGTTTAGGGGCCTCCTGCAATCAATCATCCCTTGTTTAGGGCTCCTTCTTAGAAGGATCTTATGCTTCCTCAACAAGTTGCAACAGTAGGGTCTGAAAGGAAGGAAGAAGAATCCCCAGCGGAGGGCAGCTGCGAGGGGCAGTCAGAATGAAAACCGAACCTTTGACATGATACAACCCCCTGCAATCCGAAGACCCTACACACGAAACCCTAAGCAAGAAGGTTTCAGCCGATCCTTGAAGCCAGTGAGTAAAACTAAGCGGTGCATATCTGCTATCGAAACAGCCTGATCGTTCCTGGGTCGTCTGCGCCAGACATGTGGCGACGCAAGGTTCGCTCTTCTTGATTCGGAAGCTGATAGTCCCATGCAGGAGACTTTCCGCTCACCTAATTACCTCAACCTGAAGCCAGCAAAGTCTAAAGCCCAAGCCGTCGAAGCAAATAACATCTAAACCTTAAACCATCCAAACCCTAAAACCGTAATCCCTGCGACCCCAGGACATGCTTTCAGGCAGAGGCCCCGGCAACCAGGGGATCTCCAGGCCTCCCGCCAGCGTGAAGACCTTGTTGTTTGCATCCAGTCTTTATATAAGGGTGTTTTTGCCTCTTGCATTGCTGAGCGAATCACTAGGCAGGGTTGTAAGTCTAGGGCTCTGCTCGGATACGAAAGGTTGTGAGGCGGCAAGATGCGGCAAATATGCTCATTTGACAATGCTCGTACCCCGAAGCGGAAAGTAGCGCAGCACCAGATGTACGAATAAGTCGGGCAACGGCAGAGGATGTTGAAGTATGAACAGAACCCACACATGGAGGGTGTGAGCAGCTAGCCTTTCCATACCGAACCAGGTGGCAATAGCAAAACTTCTGCGTTTAATGCCTAAGCGAACGAGTAGATTGTAGCCATGTATGAGTAGCACTAGTGCTAAGTAGTAGTAGTAGTGGTAGTGTCGCAGTAATGGTAGTCGTAGTCGCCGTCTCAGTAGTGGTAGTCCTCGTCGTACTAGTTGTTGTTGTGTTGTTGTAAGAGGTAGACAACTCGCCGTGAAGATTAACGTACCTTTAACGAGCTCTAGTTCGCCGCGCACACGACGGGTAGGACAGCATCCGTGTCTGCAGTCAGAGGTGCGGTGGCAGCGGCGGTAGCAAAAAACGGTACTAATGGCAAGAGTCAGTAGTTAACACAAAAGAAACATATTGGCAGTCCTATGACGCATCACATCAAAAACACATCTGTATACCTGCTTTCAGCACTTGCATGCATGTCGATCACGAACCTCGCTGGTAAGCTTTACTGCAGGCGCGGCGAGCTGGCAAAAATGAACAGACACCATCACACCAAATCACCTTGAGAAACGTGCGTATTACCACGCGATGGAGGGCTCGAAACAGAGCGCAGGGAGTCCTGGAAGATTCTAAATAAGCCGATAGTCGATCGCTGCAAGCGTAAACCAATCAGGAGGCACCTGCAAGAACCCCTTGCGTGCCGGAATCACATTCAAGGACGCATGGCCTAGAGGGCTTCGATGTTCAACGCGGCATACGGCCACCATCACGACGCCACTATGGACAACCGTTCCTTTTCAGAGCAGATTTCCCTCGCTCTCTTGGATCGAGCACATTTTGTGATCCCGGCGCATCCCCAAAGTCTGGCCTCCAAAGGGCTGAACTCCTGAGGGTGCCGCTACTTCCTCGGCGCCCGTGATTGCGCCGCTACAGTTGCGGCAGGGCGCCTGCCGTGCGCTGAAAAGAATCGCACAGAGTCCCTCGGAACTGTAGACCCTAAACGATAGACGACTACTCATAAATTTTGAGCCCTGAACCGGACGGGCTGTCTGTGTGTGGGATTGCGTGGGAACCTCTGCAGGAACAAGGTGTAGCTCCATGTTGCTGCGGCGAGTACTTTGACAGCAAACCAAAAAGCAGCTAAACGATCACAAAGAGAAGTGGCAGCACGCAAGTAATCACAAGTACAGCATGAAAGTGAATATTTGAAGCTTCTCAGGTGCATGAACTCTTATAGCGCACGCGTGTGTTTGTAGTCTTACACGGCAAAGCCGGCTGGAAGCACAATGTCTGGTCTGGTATTACATGTATGTACTATCGTCTAACTACATAACAGCAGCTTAAAGTGTTACAAACATCTTATACTTGTAATATAGGGCATTAATAATTAGAATAGGGTTTTGGGGCCCATTATACTATAGTTATAATAAGGAACCCCCCAAAATAGTATAGGTAATTATTTAGGCCCCTACAGTAAGAACCCACTGCTACAGTACTCCAGCATGGCAGTCGCACCTAGATACACTCTCCGATGGGCCACTGGAAACCGAGAGCCAGAGGCTGAAAACATGGAGTTTATTATTCTGAAGTCCACTCCGAAGCCCCATCTATCACGGACGTCTCCCGCCAGACCTCTAGCTTCTCCACGACCAGGCTGAAGTCGCTACGGTCTGCAGAGGATACTCTCAAGAGATTGATGGTGACGTTTAAGTCCTGGGCATTATGATGGACAGCCACCTACCCGTAAGGGCCTGTAAGACTGTAAGATTTACAATGGGATGCTGAAGCCTACATCCAGCGATCAAGCGAGCTTCAGTGTCATACTGCGCATCTCCCCTGCTGTGCGAAACATGGACTTCACTGTTGCCAAGATTGACATACTTCTGACGTGGCTGTGCTCTGATAAAGGACGACGTGACTGGAAGAGTATCAGCTTGCAGCCTAGATCTTTCGAGTCACTGCAACACACAACGAGTCAACTGCCAGCCCTGGTGAGCTCCGGGATGCTAATCGGGATGAGAGCCCCGTTAAATGCTGCAGGAAGTTTAAGGTGCCGAAAGCGGCAGCTGCAGTACCGAAAAGACCCAAATGTGACGAACCATACTTTCAGAAAGTAGACTTCTCTCTCAAAGACGGCTCCGCACGAACGACGCAGCCCTTAACCTTCACTGGGATGCACACTGGGAGAGATGTAAGTCACGAAGGTACCACCTGCAAGTTTCAAAGGATCTGACATGCTGCTCACATGATGTAGAGCAAAGTTCGGTGAATGTTTGTGAAGTATTACAGCCTTCGGGACCCTACAACTCGGCAAACAAGGATTTGTTTGAGAGTGGTGGGCGAGCTGCTGGCATGAGAGACATCGGAGCAGAATATAGTGATCGTGTATAAATACATGCACATGTGCGGATGTGTGAGTGCGTTCCTCCGATTCTTTGTCCTCCGTTCTCCTGGACCCAAAACCCTAAAGTTTCGGCAAAGTCCCCTTGTTATGAAGCATTAAAACCTGAACTCATCAAAAGAACAAAAAGGTCCAACTACGCATGCTACAGAATGCAATATGTACGTCGGCAACACTCAATGTGCTCTTTCTTGGGGTATTTTGAGAACTTTTACCCGGCATCTATGTGCGCTCATATGCGTATGATGTGTATGTTTCTGTGTATCTACGCATGTATGAACGTAGTGTATACACAATATGTACACAAACAAATAACCATCATAGGGCCAGGGTTTCATGTTTGCTATCTCTCATATCAAGCTCCCAAGCAGTACAAGGCCAACGGTCACGCCAATTGACCTTCCCGTGAAGCCCTGCTCCTAAACACCATTGAAGCAAGAAGATAAACCAAAGAACCCTTTCGGTCTCAGTTCTGGACACCTAAACTCAGACCAGTCCCCTAAACCCGAAGCCTGCTAATGACTTAATCCCGGCACCAGCCCCAACACTACCTCTAAAGACTGTCTGAACCCGAAGCCCTTAACCCGGTAAACTGTAACGTACCATAATGACTCATGATCTACTATAACAACGATAGCAGTAGTATACGTTAATATACTATAGTTTACTGAAAGATAAGCCTAAAACCCTTTCTAGCCCCAAGGCCTTTTCTCAAGTGTCCACTGGAGCCCGACTGCAAAGGCAAAGCGAACCAGCCAGCCTTTCGGTATGCGTTGTGGAAGGAGGAGTGTCTTAAGGATTTCGATAACATTTCAAAGGGCTTATAATTACTGTCTGTACTGCAGTGTATAGGCGTTACTCGGCATATGACCAGAACAGTGGTTCATTGCGACGGCTCGAGTTTAAACTTATCTAGGGCTGTGGTTAGGATCTATTGGGATGAGGTTGTGGGTTCAGGGATTTGCTTTTGGGCATACGACTTGCGGATGTTTTAGTATGCCAACGGCATTTCAGGACATTTTGGATATGTTGTACTCTGGTATGCAGAGTCTCGGAACGGCGGTGTAGCGGGCTGAATTGAAACGTGAGATGCGTCCGTGCTTCGGGTGCCTGATGGTTTCGTGCGGTGATTGACGCAGAGCTCACGTCTGGATCTAAGATGGCCTCATGAGCTACGAGCATCAACTGCCGAGGCATTTTGCTGGCTGTTTCTCGGGCCAACCCCTCACACAGAGGTCGGTTGATCACATAAAACTCACAAGACGAGTCGGACTGGCCATCGGCAAGCCGAGTGTCAAATGTTCCAAATGGGGATCGCAGACCCAGGCCTCCATGATACAGAAAGCATGATATAGGGGTCTTAATAATTAGAATAGGGTTTTGGGGCCCATCGTACTATATTTAGAATATGGAACCCCCAAAATAGTATAGGTAACTATTAAGGCTCCTATAGTAGGCTAACACCAGACCTCACGTCCTATAACAATCTCCTCTCACGCTTTGACGCCAGTTTTCAACCACAGCAAAGGTACAAACTTAACTTGCATGATGCCCCCATGCATTGTAGTCTACTCTTCGTAGCAAACAGACTCATGAACTCGTTAAATAAACCAGCCAGAGACCTAATGATAAATGTCGGTACTATATGTGCCGACAAGGCAAAGTCCACCATTGTTTATTTTAGCACCTAGGGACACATTCAGCAAAACAACATCGTCGTAAATGGAATGAAAAAGGAACTCGGCTAAGGAAATAGAAGAACCAGAAAACCGAAGAGCAAGATTACCGGGAAAGAAACGAAAAATACGCTTCACAAATGCCTTGAAAAAATGAACTTGCAAGCATCATCATCATCATCTTCAGCATCATAAAGATGCAAGCCCGAAAAGAATTGCCGAGTCAATTTGCTTGATACGCCACGAGTGAAACACAAAGTTAAAGCGGAGCCAATGATACCTACTTCAATGCAACACGGAGTGCTGCACGAAGCAGAGCCAACATACTTCAAAGACGTTAAACAAAGAGTACCACAAGAACCTATAAGAACACTTTACATCAAGCATATGTAGGCTGAAAACCAGAGCAGGTACATGATGTATAGGCTAATATGCTTTCGGAACATGAGAACTGAAAAAAGATTCCAGCGATTTGTAAAGATGAAAACTACAAAAGCTAAGCTACTTATCTATCATATATAACCAAAGGCTTCATGCTGAACATATGCGAAAACATGGGCTTAAGAATCAAAAAGACCAACAAACATGACAGCTAGCAATGATACAGTCCACCTGTTTCTAAGACTGCTGTTCAAAGGCAACATTGACAGCGATGAATGAACAACCAAAACCCATGTAGACATGGGCTGAAGCGGAGACCAGCACTTAAAGCGATTGTAGATTGCAGCTAAGTCAGTGATGACAACAAACCAAGGATATATCCGCATCGTGAAGCAACAAGATATAAAATAGTCCCCGAGCAGGCTTTCCTATGGTGCAGAGGCGGTGGAACTAGCGAAATAACAACCAAGCAAACTATCAGATACACAAATCACAGAGAACAGTCTGACACGCCAGGCGGCAACGAACGGACCAACATATAACAAGGAACGGCATAGATGGAAAAGAACACAGTAGTGAGTAGCAGCAGCTTAACGTAGTAGAATGAGGAACAGCACCGAAAGACATCGACAGCTCATGGGGTAGGTTTTGATGTTGAGACATCACTGAGAGAGAACCCGAAAAGTAACAACGAAGAGGTATGAAGAGAACAAGTAAGCGAGTGATGCCCGGGGTCAGCCTATGCTTGCTCATGCATCCATCAACCATCACATGCAGCACCCAGTGCTCCGAAAAAAACGTGTTCTCGGCTAATATGGGGGCCTGAATGATTAGAACAGGTCTTTGGGCACTATTCTACCATAATAGTTATTTGCAGGGCAAACCTGAAAACAAGACACAGTTATGATAACGCTTCCTTTTGTGTCTTGAGCCTTGAGCCAAATAATCGGTTGTAACGTCTTTGTGTGAAACTGCTTCATGATGATCTACATAATAGGGCCTGGGGGCTC
>BGNK01003882.1:0-64377 GCA_003297005.1 Symbiodinium sp. clade A Y106
TCGACCCTGCCCCTGTCCTAAGAGCCACCGGCCAGGGACTTTTCGCGACGAACGCTGCCATCGCCAACAGCAGCATCCATTCCGTGGCCACCACGTGGAGGTAGTCCCCAAAGCCACGGAGGCTCCGTGGACAGATTCTCGCTGCTGTATAAGGGATTGGTCCAGAAAAGTCCTGAAGAGCCCGACCTGGATTATACCATGCTCAGGCAGTGCTGATCTTCACTTCAGGGCACCCCCGGCCGGGACTGCCGTCAGATGTTCCGCAGGTGTGTCAGCCAGCTCCTCCTGAAGAATGATCCAACCGGATGTTCCCATCGGACAGACACCTCCATTGTATCCTGGGTACCCAAGCAAGCCGGCGAAGTCTTGCAAAGGCCGAAAACTCAGGCCAAGGATGCAGAATTCCTTCTTCTTGCCAATGCCATCCAGTGCCCGTCGATGCTCGCATCGCTGGAACCGTAAACCCCAAGCCTTGAATGCTAGGCTCTAGAGTGCTACTTTCACGCCTCCGAAAGCCTCCGAACCCAGGGTTTTACATCTTGATGTGGAGGCTTTTTGAGGAGAGGCGTAGAATGATGATACTGTATGATAGTCTAACAGTAGCAACAGGGTTTGAATATACTGCTGTAATAGGATTACGATAATAGCGTTATAATGTTCTGATAATGGTACTGTAATAGTCCTAGTACTACAATCTGATGGCAGGTCGCTCTCCTGCTGGTAGCCGCATGTTGGCTGCCCACGCGATGGCTTTGCCTCTCGCGGGGGCTCCCACATGAATGCCTTCCTTGGCCGATGTTGCGAACTGTCTTGACAAGCGATGTGCTTCGGAAGGCGGATGTTGGGTGTCAGAGAGCAAGGGGCAAGGCAGAATGACGTCATGTGACTTTCTCCATTCCGTGATTGCATCTCTCATGGTATTCGAGCGGGAGCCAAGCAGGACAGTAGTAGAGTAGGCCTGGTCCATTTGGTTCGATGTAACCAAACAAGCGATGAAATATCTTTTGCTTTTGCGAGCTCAGGGTAATCTACGCCATCTTCTGGGACGGGCTTGCAATCGGCCGTCTAATGCGCTCGGGGCCCAGTTGTCGCAACTGTGAGTGGCTCGCCTTGGAGATTTTGGTATTCAGCTTTTGAAAGTAGAAACCTTAGTCTAACCCTTTTGTATCCTTTAAAGACTCTTTAAAGTCATGGTGTCTGATGAGCAAAGGGTGTACGGTTGTGTGCTTGAAGAATTTCAGAATTGTCCGACACCGGGCCTGTGACTGCCCGAGGTGAGAATAGGGTCATATTCCTCGCCTCCTTGAAGGACTCGGTCTGCATCCGTCACGGGGGGGGGGGGGGGGGGGGGGGGGGTTTGGGGGGTCAAAACTTTTGGGTCTTAAGTTTCGTTTGTTGTTGGGCTAATGGGGATGTGGCTGGTGGTGAAAGAAGTTCATAGTTCGCCGGGCCCGGGCCGGTGGCTGCCCGGGGTGAAAATGGGGTAATTTTCCCCCCCTCCTTGAGGGCCTGGGTCGGCATCCGTCCCGGGGGGGGGGGAGGAGTCGGGGAGGATTTGGTGTGTCAACACTTTTGGGTCTTAAGTTTCGTTTGTTGTTGGGCTAATGAGGATGTCGCTGTGTGTGAATTCTGCATAAAGCCTTGCCCTGCACCCGTCACATTCGATGTTTTTTTTTTCACAGCTCCCTGTGCGATGTAGCTCTGGCCCTGCCCGCGAGTCAACCTTTGGTCTTTGAGCTTTTCTCGTGAGGCTTTCATGCACGTACCAAAAGGGCCCTGCATGATGCCCTTTCGGGGTAGCTTCTGCAGCCATTTCAGCTCTCCCCCGCCCCGCACCCCTTCCTTTCCCCCGGCACATCGCCTCCTGGCCACAGAGGAGGGTAGGAGGTTGAGGCGGAAGGTTGCAATTCTCACAGTACCGAGTGAGGCTTATCTTATATAGGTGCAGAGTTAGACAAAACGGAGTCCCGGCATCACGAGAGGCTCCCAGATCCCAGATTCACCTTCAGCTTGTTCGAGTTGTGCTCTAAAGCCATCCAGGCACAAGTGGCTACGGAAAACTGCAGAACTTCACAGGGCAGTTCTGTCTCCAAGTGTGGCTAAGCACGTTCCTCAGTTATAGTTATGGCTATAGCTACAGTCTCGAGTTGAGGGTCATCTTCAGGTCAAGTTGTGTTCCCGACCACCGCCCTCAAAAAGCCTCGATCGCTACTCTATATCATAGTATATAGCTGTGTATATTGCTGTACATTATGGTGTGTTGTGTTATATACCATATTTATGATCTGTAAGCCCCAGCTCCCAGGCAAAGATGGCGCAGAAGTCCATGTTCACTCGCTTCGTGCAGCCGGGCCGCCTGGCTCTCATCACCTTCGGCCCTTGCGCCGGCAAGATGTGCCATGGCCTGCACACCATTCAAGCAGGGGCTTGGAGCCGGCTTAGTCTACTACTACTTCTGACCAGGAGGAGCATGAACAGGATTATGTTCCAATTCGTTTGACCGTTCTGTTTCAGGATGATGCCAGGAGAGGAGCACCGGTGGTGATGGTGATATTGATGGTGATGGTGAGTGATGGTGATGATGATGACGATAATGATGACGACGACGATGATGATGGAGATGATGTTGATAATGCTTCTTCGATAATTCATACTGCGCCCCGAGGCCGTTAACGGAGCAGTGCTTTAAGGAAGATATCAAAGCCCCGGAGAGGTGCACAATTGTGGACATTGTGGACCAGAAAAGCTGCCGGACAGCAGTAATATAGGGATCTGACTATATAGTTGGGAGTGAAATTCCCCCCCAAAAAAGTAGTTTTTGGCAAGGCTGGATCAAAGGCTCCAAGGCCGAAGTGGAGTTTGGAAATCCAGAAGTGTCCTGTTTGCGTGAGGGTTCCATGCTTCTCGTAAAACGGCCTCTTTGAAGCAGCACCGCCGCTCGTTCACGGGCTGGGGCCCTCGAAGTGGCACTGGTCGGCCTAGTCTGCCTGTGCTTGATGTAGAGCCTAACCATCGCGCTAGCTTCAGTCGTCCCCAGGCCCTCCTACCGAAACCCCAAAATACCCCTCTGCGCCCAAACTTATGCCACATGAGTTGAGCAAAGCTGTGGCTTCCAAGGAGTGGTTGTGGATGGCCCAGAGAGCCTCACGGGTGCCGGATCCTGAGCCAGGTTTTGTCGTGCAACAATGGGGCTACGGTTTTGGGGGTATTTTCTGGATGTAGGTTCTGGATGTAGGGTTCGGTCATGTAAACACAGTGGCAGTCTGGTGGAAACCTTCGCGTTGAAAGGTTTTCTTGATGTCTTTTAGCGAATCTATGACGTTTCCGGAAGGTTTTGTTTGACTAGTGGTTTGTTCTTCGCGCAAGCCAGCCAGCCAGACGACCCATCCAGGTGGCCCGTCCCTTCAGCTTGTTCTCATAACTCGGAACTCGGAACCTCATGCGCCCTGGCCAGGTGCCTACATCTGTGAACTCTAGCCTCAAAGCCGATTGCCTTCGGAGTGTAATCCCAGCTCGCAAACTCCAGACCTCCAACCTGCCATCCCGGAGTGCCCAGGTCCGCCGACACATGATGCCGGTGAAGAGACTGAGCTTGACGGACTTCCGTGGCTCGTCTCAACCCGAAGCAAGCCCCGGCCCCTCCCAACTCCTTGACGCCAGCCATCGAGAGCGAGTAAACTAATCTCTCATCACCGCCGCCCTGCTGTACGTCTTCTGGCATTCTTTTTGCGGTAAATAACCAGACAAAGCATAAGGAGTCTGACTCTTAGAGACAAGGCCCCGGCCCTTTTCGATGTCCTCTCAACGAGGGGCTTTGTTGGTGAACTCTGCCATGGGAGAATACAACTTGGGTAGGCTAGATTCCGTGT
The DNA here is from genome assembly GCA_003297005.1 of Symbiodinium sp. clade A Y106. NCBI lineage: Eukaryota > Dinophyceae > Suessiales > Symbiodiniaceae > Symbiodinium > Symbiodinium sp. clade A. The sequence continues at coordinate 3,870 of BGNK01003882.1, forward strand.
GAAGGAGACTTGCGTTCATCACTTTGGCTAGCGTGAAGCAAGAAACTCTGGATGTCAGACAGCCAAGGCATGGTGCTTGATCGCGGTGTGAAGGAGAAGACCTTGAAGAAGGCTGCGAGAGTGAAGAAGGGCTTAGCGCAGGATCCTTATGCTCCATCACGACTGAAAATGGGCTACCTGCCAAGGATGGGAGTTTACGACAAGAGGAACAAACTTTTCTTCCCGACCTAACCAAAACAAGACAGATTCCGGTCTTGTCAAAAGCCGCCGGATACTTTACAAGCGCAGGCACTGCACCCTACGCCAGGCTACTCCATCCGTTCTTGAAGGACCACTGAGTCTCTGGCTGCCCAAGATTTGATCGTCAAACAGCACTGTCCCCAAAGCCATCAAGACCAGCCCAATAAGTTTCACCGCCTGGCCTGAAATCATCATCACTGATCCTGCACATTTCACAGGCACTGGAGAAGGGCGAGGTTCTGAAGAAGCGGCCTGGTATATCATGAGTCATGTCGGTAGTTGCAGGATTCCAGATTCCCGAAGGAGGTCCCACGCTCCAGTTCCTCCAGTTCCAGGTCCTGCCTACATCGCAAACTCAAGCAGAGCAACCACAGATTACGACTACCACAACGGTGGAGTTACTAGGGAAAGTACCAGCAATACCGCTTAGAAGGACGACTAAACTCTGTGAGGCGTGTATTTCTCAAGTGTCTGATCCGAGGTGGTCCGAGACCGCCTGGGCCAAGAAGATGAAGGCGAAGGCAGGCAGTTTTGGCTGTGTCTGGGAAGCGGAATTCGACAAAGCTGCAAAGGGTTCTGGGTCGATATCAGCCTTGACCGTTTTGCTGCAAAGTAGTAGAGCTCGAGGGCCTACAGTACGATGTCTCATCAAGCAGGTCTATGCATATGTTAATGCTTCTAGAGGAGCGACGAGAAGTTTGGATTTGCCGAACCGAAGGGGCACGAGAAGCGTTTTGATGTGGTCGTCAGCGTGTTAATGCTCCGAAATGTCACCAGCGCCCCGACCCGACACCGACGGAGGCCAGAAACTTGGTTGCACCATAACGTATGCAACGTAGTGACCTCATAGAACGACGGATAGACAATTCGAGTAAACTGTACGTAGTTAAGTTTCTTTCTACGCAAACTGCCGGCAACAGCTCCTCCTCCCCTTTCGGCGCAAGCCTCACGTCTCTGAATCCGGGGTGTACCGACCCGCCTTTCAGGAGGCCAGGGCCAACATGACGGACTTCGAGCGCTTCAAGGAGAGAGGGGTCTGGGATTTTGGACTTTCTGTCGGCTTCTTTTCGAACTCTTTTTCGAGGCTTGGTCCTTCTTGGCTCGAAGTGGTGGTGATCGTGTTGTCATGACAGGACCTGGTAGATCCGTGGGTTGGCCCCGCCTTCGTTCGCCCTGTAAGTGGGCTGTTCCACCACGGAGCTGGAAAGTCATCCATCTGAGGTTGTAGAAGTTCAGGGGTTGGGGCGCCCGGAACCAGTACCGCAAGCTTTTATGCTCAAGGGTTGTAGATGTTCACGAATTTGGGGCAGACGCAACTGCTCAAGCATGGGTGAGCCCTAAGCCGCAAGCTATGGAACCCCAACCCTGCACTTGAATCACCAAACCGCATCCTCGCTACCCCTTTTACAGCATATTCTGCCTTTATGGTACAAAAACTGTGCACTGTCTTATCCTATCCAAGGTTATGTTACCCCTCATGGCCCATAGTGATCGCAGGTCGCGAAGGCGCGCACTGCCCGCTCCAAGGCAGTGAAGAAGGCCTGAGGGAGCGGGAGTATAATAAATACTATTTTATGATTACCACAATAGAGTTATAAGTCACAATGTTACTGTACTGGTACTATAACAGGAGTGCTATAACATAAGAATAACGGTACTATACTAGTACTATAATGATACTTTAATAGTTCCCCACAACATGTGGATGGAACGAAAACTGCTCGCTTCGTGGAGCCGAGAACTCGACAGCTGCTTCATAGTGCGTGATCCCAGTGCACTTGACATTCCACCCTGCACCTCACCAAGCCGGTGCGCCGCATGCCACTGGCCGTCTCCGGTATAGTTCATCCTTGTAACCTGACGCTTCTATGATTTCCTCCGACAGGCCCTGAAGAAGTAGGCAGCGACGACTTTGACTGCAAGGCTTTGGGGCAAGCTCGGGCTAGAGCGAACGGCGAAGAGTGAAGCGGTGCAGGGTTGAGGACAAGGATTCACAGTTGACTTTAGTTAGCATCGTTTGACCAGAGTCGTGCTGAGATTGTGCCGAGGGACCGTGTCCCTCTTGGCGTCGAAGTCCACGGACACCCGTTATTGAAGCTCTCAGCATCTTCAGCATCCCACAATGCCTCAGCCAGGTCTCAACAGTGCGAAGAACGGGCTTGAGTGGTGGCAGATGCTGCGGAGATAAAAAGACAGCTGGGAGTTCGGAAGATCAGTCTCTCATGAGTTCAGTGCAGGGGGAGCTAGAGGCAAGAGTTGAATTCACATTCCGGAGCCTGAAGAGCCAACGCCACTTCCCAAGCCGCCGACCCATGTGACCTTGGACCGCCGCGTTTTTCAAGCTGCTGCCCGCGCATGAAATCTGAAGCGCAAGCCTTTCAACCCCTTTCCGTCAGACGCCAGCCGCCTTTTCGGCCAGCCGTTTGAGCTCAAAAACGTCACGGTGCCCACTCTCTCCGAAGAGCAGCCCTGGCAGGGAAGCCCAGCCCTGGCTTGTGGTGGATTTTCGGACTTCAGCCGGGCGAAGGGCACCTCCCGGGCTGGTCCTCCTCTTCGGAGCTTCCCACCCCCCCAAAGGCCCTGAGCCCTGCATCTTCCCCTCAAAGAAGACCTCGACCTGCCCCTACAAACCTAAACACCCTGAACTCCCAGATCAAGGAAAGATGGCCCAGAAGTCTATGTTCACCCGCTTCGTGCAGCCGGGCCGCCTTGCGCTCATCACCTTCGGCTCCTCGTCGTCTTTTGAGATCTTCAGGGTTTCGGGTTTAGGGTGACGGGGGTTCGCAAAGATCTCGATGTGGCATGGCCTGAATCGGAAAGCTTCTGCTGGGACCAGGGAGTTTCAATGCATTGCTTGTCCGATCCAAGGCCCCTGCGCCGGGAAGATGTGCCGCCACTGAGTGGGAGAGGGCCAGAGGGTGTTTGATGCCCAAACAATTGAATTGGATTCATGTGATTGAGCCTCGTGTACGCGTGGAGAACTCGAAGCATTGTCCGGAAAACCCCCGGAGCCCATCATGTCTGGAGGATTCTTGCTTCACTTGCCGTTCCGTTTTGTAGTGCATTGAAGTTCCGAGCAAGGTGCACCATCGTGGACATCGTGGATCAGAAGCGACGCATATCTGACGACTAGACAGTTGCAGAAGTTTCGGGTTGCAGCCGAAAAATTACAAACCCTCCAGTAGCATTAGCAGTTGATGGGTGATGGCTGTATTGGCGTAGGGTCAGTGGCACGAGCCCCGTTCATCTCCGTTCCTGAACGCCAAGGAGTCGTCGTCGATGGCCCTGAGAGCCTGACCGGAGTCGGGGATCCCGGAAAGAGGGCTGCGCTTTCAGGCTAAAGGGGCCGGGCTTCTTTCGAGAAGAGCAGTGCTTGCGAGAATGCGGGTCGAAGTATCCCCAACCATCGCCTACAAGTGAGAAAGTGCTCTGGATATAACTCTTAGCTCGGGATTTCCAACGATCCGACAAAACCAGGTCCGCCGCCACATGATGCCCGTGAAGAGGCTCAGCCTCACGGACTTCCGCGACTTGCCCGCAGCCTTCGCACTGAGAACATGACACCATGGCACCACAACACGCAGAAGCAGGGCCTCATCTTCATTCCGCTGTGCCTCGCACACTTCATCGATGCAGCACCGCCACTCTATCATCACTCCACTATCACGTTGAAGCTGAACAACAAACGTTGCCATCATCATCACGGTGACGCTGGCCAGCGCTCTCGTCATTTCTGCTATGATTGACGGTGGCTCTATTGCTCGCCATGTGGTGACTCTTGCCACTGCTATGACGATGCCAGTTGTCTCACAGCAGACTGAGGCATGGTCCTGGACCGTGGAGTGAAGGAGAAGACCCTGAAGAAGGCCAGGGAAGTGAGGAGAAAAGTTCTTCGGAGCTGGTGTGGGCAGAGTGGAGACTTTTCTTGGAGGTTCCCGGGTGTGGAAAGGCAGAGCAGAGTAAGGGTGCAGATGTTTGTTCAGGCACAGTCTAGAACTACCCGTGAATCTTAAAGCCTGCACTGCAGGCCTGTGAACCTTCCATGCAGCAACCAGATCGCTAACTCGTGCGCTTCGGATCGCTTCCTGTGAGCCGGGAGGCTCTCGAGAAGGGCGAGGTCCTGAAGAAGCCTCTGGGCCTGCACTAAGTGGTCCTCTACATGACAGCGAAGTGAGAGGGCTTCCCGCAAGCCCTCGGCCCTAGACTATGCTGTCACCATATGTTGTGGAAAGATGCATTAGAAGCTGCGTTGAAGTGAGAAGAGAAGCGAAGTTTAGGTGGTCCGAGACAGCCTGGGCGAAGAAGATGAAGGCCAAGGAGCTCTGGGCTTTTATCCTTTCCTAAGAATGGAAGGTTGGGCTTGGGCTGTGGGGGTGGCTGGGGAGAGGGGGGGGGGTTGATGGGATTCGGAAAGGGGGAGACGTGTAAAACTCCGGCCTCGCTTAGATGCCAGAAGGAGGAGGCCTAGGCTAAGAGCACAAGTATCCCTGACCTGAGTTGAGCAGCCTCTTTTCTGGGATTCCTGCTCGAGCGATCCGATCCAAACATTTTGCTCCCATAGTTGCTGAGACAACGTACAGGAACGATGACAGCACTGAGTGATATTCACCAGAGTTTCTGGGTCCAACAAAAGCGTGTCTCAGCAATGTGCAACATGCTACAAGGCAGTGTAGTGTCACGAACGGTTCTCTTGCAGTGAATCGCCACATGTCGGGTCATCTGCCATCGACGATAAGCCAGATGTGTGCAGCCTTCCACCCCATACCCTGCACCTTAAACTCCAATCTCTAAGTCCGACTTTCAGGCACTATAGCCTCAATCGTACAAGCCGAGCCTGCCGAACGCGAGATGCATCCCGCAGGAGGCACGCGCCAACATGACGGACTTCGAGCGCTTCAAGGCTTGGCAAGAAGGAACCTGGGAAGTTGAGGGTTTAGGCTTGGAAGGCTTTGGGCTTAGGGTTTAAGGTTCAGCGTTGTAAGGTTTCTCGTTTAAAGCCTCAGATGATGCTCATAACTCGTGGTTCAAGCGAGGAGCAGTCAAGGGCGGATTAGGTTTTTGTGTCTCCGGTTCCTTACAGCAAGATCATCTTGAGGTAATCCTTCGTGGTTTGCCAAAAACCCCCTAGAGCTCCTCTCCACCACCCCGTAAGGCTCTCAAAGACTGAGCTTCAGATTTCGGCAGCTGACCACTCAAGAAATGGGCCATGTCCTTTAAACCCTAAACCCTAAACTGTTGATTTTCGTGCTGTTCTTGGACCAGGTCGCGAAGGCTCGCACGGCCCGATCCAAGGCCGTCAAGAAGGCCCCGGGGGTCACGTCACTGATGGATGGCATGGAGTTGGCAGCGTACTATTTTGTACTATACTATATTTTATTCTACTCTACTGTAATATAACATCTATTGATCTTATACCATATCAGAGTACAGTATAGTATATTATAGTACCTGGAATTTGTCAACTGAGGGATGAAGATGCAGGCTTGCTTCACGAAGCTCCCTCTGGCTACTTCAGATTGCGATTTATGTCATCTGATGCTCGATTTTACTTTCGGCGTTCTGGAAACCGTTTACCCCGCGGCTGGTCCGATTTCGATGCCAATTGAAATGCGGGCAGTAGAGGGCTTCAAGCTGGTAGCTCGAGCAGGCGAGGGCGTAGCGGTCGTTTAGGGGTATCCAAGCTCTATCGCTTCCCCTTAAGTCTGGGATAAACGCAAACTCTGCTCTCACGCAAGATCGCCAAACGTGCCTGCTTCTCCAAGACAGCAACTTGGAAAAACATTCAGGCCCCAACCGCCAGCAACAAATCCGCCAGGCCTTGAAGAAGTAAGCGGCTTGACCACATCTGCCTTCTTTACGAGGCCACCTGAACCCATTCCGGTGCGGTTGTGTCGGGATTTCAGTGCAGAGAGATCAAGTAGAGCCAGTGGATCTAAGAAATGCGAATGAGCTTAAACTCCGATCTGCCCCCCGCTCGCCAGGCGTGTGCGACGCGAGTGCTCGGGCTTGAGTTATGGAAGATCGCTGCGGAGAGAATCGGAAAATGGATCTCGCACGTTCGGTAGTAGTTCGAGATGCAAGGCAGGCAGGGCATTAGGCATTAGCATCAATCACCTCTTGCATGCCTACCGGGCCTACCGTAGTACAGGACAAGTTGCACCAGGTGTTCTTCCAGCCTTATGTCTGGCCTGCGTAGGCCAGTAGTCGCGACAGCTCCTGGCAAGGACCATGCTCTTGCAGAGTGGCTGGATACGGATGAATCCAAGACCAGGTGGACCCTGAATTGCTTATGCTTCGCAGTTTCTGGCGACTGTGTTTGCAAGTTGCGGCAATCTGCCTCGAGCGGCTGAAGGGCAATGGCTGAGACTCTCTTATGCCCTGCCAGAGCAGCGGAGAACGGTGTGGAGGATGCTGCTGATGCTGATGATGTAGGTAGTGACGAAGACGGTGGTGATCGGTATTCATTTCACCATCATGTCATCTTCGTGTCGTCATCATCTTCATCGCGATTATCAGCACTTTCATCGGCATCAGCAGCGTCATCGAACCCAGCGTCGCGTGACCATAGGTGTTGTCAGATGGCCCTTCCTTCTCCTCCAAGACCATCATCATCATCACCACCAGCACCAGCACCAGCACCATCACCAACACCGTCACTCAACGTCAGCGTTTTCATCTCCATCATCAGCTCCAAGCACGGTCATCTCAGACTGTACATCCTGAGTGCACTAGCCGCGAACTCCATGCCTTGTGCGATGTTTCGGTTTCGCGAGGACCAAGCTCTGCACTCCGCAAACTTCTTAGAACGAGCACAAAAAAGCCCTGAAGATATATTATAGATTCGAGATGATGCTCTGAATTTATTATATATTCTATGTTACAAGTCTTGCATTGCAACTATGAGTGCTCCGTACCAGGGCAGCAGGCTGGACTCTTCGGACGACCCTCGATGAGCTCGTAGACGAAGGCGTCCAGGCAGCTCTCTTGGCTTTAGAATTAAAGCGGCATATGGACGACAATGACAAGCCGATACCCTGAACCCTAAACCCTTGAAGCCCTAAAGCCTCAACCTCCTAAACACACCTAAACCCTCAAACATGTTACTTAAGGTTGAGACGAAGGGCTATTTGGCAGGCGGCTGCTCGTAGGATGCGCAGAATGCATCACAGCACCTCCAGACAATTTTCTTGTTTTGATGGCATTGTTTCATATGAGTCCAGTTAAGTTGGCTTGACCAGCTGTGCACCAGCCAGTAGCAACAGCTCGTGTTATTTGATCTAACAAGCTTGCATGACCTGCCTGAAGCTTCTGTGACCTAATGCGCGATCTACGGCACGGTAGCGACGAGTGTAAGCACACTCGGTCGACTCTGTCCCCTCCATTGCCACGGAACTTTAGATCTTGTGCTCCATCCTAGCGCAAGATACAGAACTAACAGCTGCAGCACATGAAGCCCGAAAGCCAAGCTTCTTCCTTCATCCTGTGGCTCCCAACGCTCGCAGCACCTGAAGCTTCGCGACTGGATCCGGCAAGAGTTCTATGCCGGGAGGCGCAGAGCCTGGCCCGAGATGCTGTTGGTTTACTGTTTCGGGTTTGAGGTTTGGGGTTCAGGGTTCAAGATGCAGATGTAGGGTGATGACTTCCCCCGTTCTGCTGCCCGTCATTCAAGGCCGATGCTGCCGCTGAAGCTGATCCAGAGGCACGGGCACGCGATACCTTCGGGATGTGAACAGAGGCTGTAGCCACAAAGCCGAAAGCTGCAAACTCCCAACATATAGACTATTACGAATCTGGTGTATACATATAGATATACACATATAAACTAGGTATGTTATATGATCAGAGATGACATCGAGAAGGGGCGGAACGCCTGCTGCTCGAATCCTCTCCCGAGCCTCTGGTTCTTTCCAGATGCCGCACGCTGCGAGATCTTGCCTCACATGTGACCTTCACGAGCGAGCCCCAGCCGTTTGCAGTTTCTTTGTTTGTTTCTTGGCTGGGCTTTGGAAGCGATGTTGATTACAAGCTGTCTACAGCATGCCGGCACTCACACAGGTGGTTCAGAATGTGTGCAAACTGGAGTCGCTCGGTCTATGCATGTGTTCATGTCTGTCTATCTGTCAACACCAGCAGTAGTATTGGCTCCATATGATAGCCATCATTAACCATCCTTACCTTGGGCGTCATAAATCACATCCGATTTCCTGTGATGTGTATGTTGTGTGATGCAGGAGAATCAGAGGTATACAGTATCATACCCTACTGTGCCGTAGGGCAGAACATGTAGTAGTATCTTCTCGAGAGCCAATATCGTACAGTCACTGAACCGGCCTTTTCTTGACTCAGCAGAAGCAAAACATACAGCAACAGACAGCCAATGTAAACCCGGGTTTCATACGCTGCTTTTGGTTTTGACGTGACCTGCGAGACAGCATTTCAAAAGCTTCAAGCACGAACAATTCATGAGGTCGGATCATTTCGCCAAGAAGCGCCAGCGTCCGCGAGTGGCGGCCTCTGTAATGATACCGTAGCATCGACAGCGAGAATTGAGGTCACGTCGGCTTGAAGTCCTTTGAAGCCTTGCCGTGCTCCTCCCAACCACGTCCAGGTGTGGTACCGTTCCACGCTGCGCAACCTCCTGGACGGTTCTAAAATTAGGGGCATCGGCTGCAGCATGCTAGACAAAGTCGAGAAGAACACTGACTGTGCTGCTTGAAGCAAGTTTCCAACTTTCTGAGAATGGTAGCATGTAACATACATGCTACTATGTTACGACGACTGCTATTCGTAGTAAATTACTGGTACTGCTAGTACTACTGGGGCCGCTAGCACATATATTGGTACTACGAGTATTGTGACTCGTAGTACCGGTTGTACTCGTCGTCGCAGTAGTAGTCGTACTAGCAGTCGTAGTAGTGGTAGTGGTGATGGTCGTGGTGGTGGTGGTGGTGGTGGTGGGTGGTGGGTGGAAGTGGCAGTGGCAGTGGCAGTGGCAGTGGTAGTGGCGGTCGTCTTCGTCGTGCTGCCGACACTACCACCGCCGCCACAACTACGACGACGACGACGATGGCGATTACGATGCCAACCACGCCGACGGCGGCGACTGCCACTACAGTGCCACCGCTAGTGATATTTAAGAGTTTCACTGAAGTATTCTTCGGCTAGTATCTTGAGTCCATGCCCATGCTGGGCCGCAGATGGGGGCAGGACCATGTTCCGTCCGACGTCACGAAGTTCCAGCCTTTCACCTGTCAAGGACCAAGCAAAGCGATACCTTCGAGTCACGATAATGCTCTGTGGAATCCGCTCCTAGCATGGAATCCGGTTACATTCGAGAGCCGCTCCTCATTGCTGACGGCTTGGAAGTTATGCGATTAACAGGAAGAGATGTGAGATGTTGTTTGCTCAGACTTCACGAATAGCACATCTCATTTAGGGGTGCGCTGAAGCGGGAGATTCAACCACAGCCCATCGTAGAAGTGTCCGAGCCCTAGACTCTGACGCCCTTACTCCGGAAAATGCCTCCAACGAAAACGCCGCACCCTAAACATCCCTAAACCCTACAACCCTAAAGCCCTACAACCCTAAAGCCCTAAAGCCTTAGACCTTAAGGCCCCTACACCCCTAAAGCCCTAAACTCTAAACCCCGCTTGGAGGACTCAGAGATGGCACCAGCTTTCAAAAGAATGCGGGGTGCGACTGAGGCCTTCGGCCCCTGGCGTTTGGCCGGGCTGGGCCTTTCTAGGAGCCTTGGGGTTCCTTTAAAGAGTTCCTTGAAGGGTTCTTTAAAGGAACCCCTTATAGAAGCCTTATAGAACCCTGAAAGGATCCCTTCAGGGTTCCTGGTAGGGTTCCTGCGGCGGTTTGGGGTTTGGGTTTAAAGTTCAAAGCTTGTTGGAGAGATACAAAGGGGGTTTTACGTCTAGGGCCTTGTTGTCTTAACGTGCTTTCTCAAACCGGGCTCCCTCGAAATCTCCTTGTTTTGATCGTGCGGTGTAGTATAGGGGCCTTAATTATTAGAATAGGGTTTTGGGGTATACTATACTATAAAAACAAAAAGGAACCGCCAAAATAGTATAGCCTAGGTGCAACCCCAAGTCCTGACCCAGAAAGTGTCCGGGGGGATGTGGTGCAGGGTTGGACTCAAGTGGTCAGGGTTGAGAACTCCGGAATGCGAAACCCCCTTGGCTCGCTTCGCCCTCTCGAAGTGTGGCGTTTTGCCCCAAATCGGAAAGCTGTCCGACTGGTTTGAGAGGCCTAACAAGGCCATCAAACTCCTACATCCGGTGCGGAGATCGGGGACAGCAAAGAATCTACATCGCAGGCATTGAACCCGAATTAGAGTTAGAGCCTGCAGTTCCAACACCGAGAAGCATCCCCAATGTCTGCATCGGAAATGAAGCGCTTCTGGGGCTGCAAGGAGCTCAGATCAAATAGGATTTAGGATTCAGTTGCAGTGGCACCAGCAGTCGCAGTCGTCGTCGTCCTCGCCATCGTCGTAGTCTCAATACTATGCCGACAGACCAACATAAAGACCATATATAGAGAGTAATGATACCAAGGAAAGCGCGAATAAGCACAATCTTCACAGGTGTAATTAAAGTAAGGTTAAAATTGTCAAAGTACTGGCTCCGACGAAGGTGACCAAGCAAGCACATTCAGAACCTAGGCCACGGCTTCATCGCACCTTCAAGTTTAGGCATCTGTCGTCCCTGCAGCCATCGTGAGGTGCAGCTTGGATGGGCTGGGCTTAGGCGCTGGCTTGGCTTGTGCAAAGCCTCGGCAACCCCGATAGACTTGGCACCATTAAACATAGACATAGACACTGCAAGGCTCGACTTCCGAGGTACTTTTACCTTAAGTCGTAAACTCTAGACTCCTAAACCCTAGACAGTAAGCCAGCAGCCCTGAGCCCAGGCCCATCTAGATCTTGTGCATAGTGTCAGCAGTGTCGGCGCAGCTTTGCGAGAAGAAGTTCTTGACTTCTCAAGCCACGGGAGCTCGAAGCATCTTGCATACAACTGTATCTTTGTCGTCAAGAGAGCCCACACAGCGGCCCAAGTAGGCCTCATATCTTTAACCTCTGTTGTGGCTTCCGGTGCAAGTTTCAAAAATTGAGGGCCGCGGTGGAAAGGCGGCATTTGGTACTTCTCACCGTTGCAGCCGCCAAGCAAAATCCCGCATACTGGGGCTTGATTCAGCACAGTCACATGACATGATTAAAGATGTGGTTCACGCGCTGCGGGTTTTCATCGTCGGGCAGCGAGCCTGAATGCGACCGTGGCTTTCATCTTCGTCCGCCTCTGCTTGGGCCGCGCGGGCAAAAGGCTTTGCAAAGCAAAACATATGTGAGAGTGTACTTGCAGATAATATACTCAGTCATGCACTGGCAGGAGTGCCTCTAAATGCAACATGCACTTGGTAGTTAGTTTGTACCTGGCCATGCTTCTACACGTGTATCGGCCTGCATATATGCAGATACTTTTATGTGTGCACATGCATACATAGCTACACTTATGTACGCAACTACGCGTGTCTGTGCATCCTTACATGCAAATATGGGCACATGTTTACATGGATCCTTGACGACAGCCATAGTAATCGCCAGTGGCAAGCAGAATCAACTGTAAACAGAAAGTTGCAAGTGCTCACGGAATCGGATTGGCAAACATCGTGGCTCCTGATTGTATCCTGGACGACACATCGCAACCACAGCCATCCTGCCAGTGATGTGATTGTCACATACCATCACGATGTTGACGTGATGCTGCTACACATAGATGTTTGTGCGCAACGATGACGATTCCGAGAATCATCACGACCACTATAAGCCACCATCACTACATCGTCACTGCCACCACAATCATTTTCTTTGTCCTCGCGGGCCCAAGATTCCAGCACATCATCGTATACCGGAGAATATCATAATGTGTTATAATATGTCAGAGTATATTATGGAATACTATATAGTCTGTTATAGTATATTACAGTATATCGTACATGAGAGTATATTTGGCTTTTGGGGCCCGCAACTGCCAAACTTCTGGCATCCGTGGCTTTTGGCGATGCTACGTTGCTCACAGAACTCCATGCCAGCATTACACCACATGGGTTAAGGCTTTAGTGCACAGGGTTTAGGTTTTGAGGTTTAGGTTTAGGGTTTAGGTTGGGAGTCATCTTTTTGGGGCCGCTGTCGCCCTGCCACTCGTTGATCTTGTTTGGGCCAGTCTTCTGTCAGAGTCTTACCAGCGAGCTCTAACAGCTCTGGAGGGTCAAAGACAAGATTTTATAGACATGTGAAATCTGGGCATACAGCAGCCGCTTTGAAGATGACAGGCATCCCCACACTTAGAAGTGGAACGCCGGACTCAGCTTGCGCAGCTTCCCTGCATTCGGAGCACTATAAAAGCTTTAGCCGTCATCCCTCGCAGACTTACCAGCATGGCTAGCCTGCGCATGGATGGCAACCTGCGGCCCTGGGGCCCAGGTGCTGTGGCTTCGCGGGGCTCTCAAGAGGGGATCAGGGGGTTTGGTTCGAGCGTTGTTCGAGGCCGGTGAAAGAGCTTCCAGGGCAGGGTGTGCGGAAGGAAAGGGCATCAGAGCTTCTGTGGGTTTTTGCAACGCGCAGTGTCGGGTTAGCTCGCATTCTGGGCTCGTTTGGCTTTAGTATAGTACGTGGGGCAGGAAGTTTAAGCACGTGATGATTGCCGCGAAAGGCTGACTCCAAGGCTGAAGATGTCTGCTGATCAATCCATACATCCGTGCTGAAGTGGCTTGAAAACTCGAGTCGGCGATCAGGCCACTTTACAGCCGACTGCCTACAAATGGTCCCGCCCTCAGTGCTGTTGGCCTGCCTCTGCAAGGGCGAGGATCCATTTTTGCAGTCGTAGTGCTTATTCAGCCTCATTCCATGCCAGGAGGCGATGGCTGCAACAGCAATGACATCTATAATACTGAAGCGTAAGCAGCAAGGAGCAAAAAAATGTGAAAGACAGGACAAGGAATGAGCACTCGCTTTTAATGCCGTTTTGTGGGTCACATGACATGAAGAAGTAAAGGATTAGCCATATCCCAGGTCTCGCAGTCTTACAAAGTACAAAGTCTCATGACGAGCTGCACGCCGGATACATACATGTCGCCGCCATGGTGCCCATGTTTTGCTGGTTGCCTCTTTCTTTCGGGACTTGAACTTTGTTGATCCCATCCCGGCATCTGCTGCGTATAATTTCAACCTGCTCCTGCCGTGGTCCTGTCGCTGCTGGGAAGAATGTAGCGACTGTGTAATATTGCAGGCTGAAAGATTGCCGGTAGTATTCCTTCGCGGTTCGGGTTCTCCATTGTAGCTATAGTATGGTGATTATAGTATAATTTTTACAATCATAGGGACCCTTAGGGGGGTAAGGGGGAGGGGGAGGGGGGTAGGGGACTATACTTCCTTAAACAGGCCTTACAGGGTCTTTATTATGGGCATTAGGCCCCCTACCCCCCCCTCCCTACACTGTGATACAACAACTATTCTCATTCTTTGCAGCAGCCGATCTCCAGTTCCTGCGGCCAGGGAACGACTCGGGCCCAGATGTCGAGGTCGGGCCTTGATAATTGAGATAAGATGCTATGATAGGAACAGTCTTAGTAAAAGATGCTATTATAGGAACAGTCTGTCTAAAAGATGCTATGATAGGAACAGTCTTACTAAAAGATGCTATTATAGGAGCAGTCTGTCTGAAAGATGCTATGATAGGAACAGTCTTACTAAATCGCATGCCTTGCAAGATGTGTTTGAGTTTGGTTTTGGGTGTCGTGCGCCTTCGCTGCTTGACGGCTTTGCAGCTCCTTCACGTGCAGATGTATGCTTCCGGGCAAGTTAGCAGGCAAAATCGCATGTAGTCAGCACCCCTGAACAGCAAACCCTAAACCCTTCAATCCTAAACCCTTAAACCCTTAAATCCTAAACCCTTAAAGTCTAAACCCTTAAACATTTAAACCCTAAACCCGTAAAATCCTAAACCCTCCATTCCTAAACCCTAAACCGTAAAATCCTAAACCCTGAACCCCCTGTTTTGTGCTTCCACCGCGCAGAAGCGAAGCCCGCCCCGGTCGCCGGCAAAGTCGGCGAGGTCCAACCGCGAGCGGAGGCCCGGTCTCGGTGCCATGTGCCTAGAGACTTCAATATGGGAGTTTTCCGAAAATTAGGGGTACCTTACTTGGGGGTCCTTATAATAAGGATCCTCGTATATAGGGTACTATATTAGGGTCCCCTATTTTCGGAAACTCCCATATCCCGCAATTACGGAATACCTAGGGTTCCTTGCAGGGATCTATAAGGGATCTATAGGGCTTATAGGGGGTAGGAGACTCCAATATCCCTTAATTGAGGAACATACCTTAAGTTAGAGTAGGCTCTGGGTAATTGAGAGTGAACGCCAGTGGGGTTCTTTGGCGTAAGTGCATTAAGCTTGGCAACGTTTGGTGTGCAGAGTTTTGCGCGTCTCTTAGATCTTGCTTCTCACGTGAAGCCTTTAATCTTCAACGTTTGCCACCTTGTCGTGATCCCTCTCAAAGTTCTTGCTCCGAGTATCTCGTTGAAGATGCCCAGAAGCGTCTTTAGATCTGGCAGGTTCTGCAGGAAGCCTAGTCAGCAGCAGCTAGCTCGATGGCCTCGTATACAGCTGTGAGCAAGCCGAAATCAGAATTCGAGCGGCATGCAAGCTTGGAGACTGTTGACATGGCACGAGGAAAATGCTCGTCACGAACGACGAAAGCATTGTTCGGTCCGAGTTTGTGACCCAGGCCGCAGCATCGGGGCCCATGCACCGAATCCCTGCACCGGAGTTCACTGACTGGCCAAGTTTTGTTGCGTAGATTCGGGAGACTAGGGACTCTCGATGTATAGCCAATGGCGGATTCAATAGCGTCGAGGTCCTAGCTCAGCGCTCTGGGAGCCACTTATGCCATGCTGTCACATGCTGTCACTAGTTCCATATCGTGGTGCGGCGGCGTCGGTTTCTTCTGCAGCCTCTCAGGCAGGTGCTGTAATGTGCTACTGGAGTGTCCGTTACGCTGCATGGGCACGGCAGATTTGGTCTAAGCGTGATGCACGGACATGATGCGGCAACCTTGTGGATTTGTTCGGGATGGTATGGGTATATGTCCCACGGCGTCAGTAGAGCCGACAGATGTTGTCTTTATTGTGTGATTCGCTGCCATACGATCGGTAGAACTGGTTATCGGACTAATCTACTCAGGTGTTTGCAGTAATTGCTACTGTTGTTGTCCGTCGCTTGTATTTGCTTATGCGGCATAGGTGGTTTTTGGTTTCTACTTGCTGCGGGCCAGGTGGAACAGGACACTGTTTCGAAGTTCCAATCGCAGAAAAAACTGGTAAGACAGCAACGGCCAGGTATACAGTAATCGGTATTTGCATCATACAGGCATTGTTATGCCCAGAAAAGGCTTTGGAAAAGACTGCTGGAGTGGGTCAACCCCAAACCATACATAGCCCTAAACCCTAAAACCCTCAAGCCCTAAACCCTGAACCGGAATTCCTAAACCCGAAACCCTACACCCTTCACCCGACACCCCACACCCGAAACCCTACAATCGAAACCCTACAATCGAAACCCTACACTCGAAACCTTACACCCGAAACCCCAAACCCGAACCCCTACATGGTGTCATCTTGCGAAGTCTTGGCTCAGGCAGCCGAGCTTTTCCCAACTTGTGGAAGCTCTCTGAAGGCCTGGTGTTGGACCAGTGTAGGGTTCAGGGTTCAGGGTTTAGGGTTCAGGGTTTGGGGTTCAGGGTTTGGGGTTTAGGGTTTAGGGAACTGCGAGCCTCTGTCTCTGCATGGTCTATCTACTCTGCCCTATGCACCATAGGCACGAAATGACACATATACATACACACATACACAAGAGACATAAAATCTCACCCAGGTGTTTTTCGCTGAATTTACCAGCGTAGTTGCTTAACCACGGAAGTGTCCCCGGATATAGCCCTCTCCGGAGGTTGGGTAAGCACGTCGGAACTGCTTTGGCAGACCTGGAGAGATGCATTCAGATCGTTTTCCGACCCGGGTCCACAGAGCCGGAAGCTTTGTGGGCCGGTTATTCTGCTGAGCCGTAGTTCCTAGGCAGCATGCCACACCCAAGTCACCCAAGGATTATGAGAGTCGAAAACAAGGAATGCCTGCAGTTCGGCCTAATTCTAGTGAGATGAATCCTGGGTGTCGCACCTGAGAAGCAGACCCGACTCAGCCATGTGCCAGGAGGCTTTCACAGGCCTGGGAATTGTTGTATCGAGCCTGAGCGGCGGTTGGTGTTTATAGCTTACGGCTCTTGAGTGCGGGGCTGTTCGTTAGAGCGCAGGGCTCCAACATCGATGACGGAGACGACGACTTCCACTGTCCACGGCTACTGCATTCACGACGACGACAAAGACGACGAGAAGATGACGATGACGAAGACGAGGACGACGAGGAGGAGGAGGACGACGACGTCGACGACAAAGATCACGTTCAATAAGAGGAATAACATGAGGTATTGCGATGGCAGTCAGAACTGGGACAGAGCGAAAGCATTTAGAGTGAGGCACATCCAGGGTGAGTGTCGCTGATGGTTTCGAGGGCCTGCAGCTGACTAGTTTACGGTTCGTTTGAACGACTTGGGAGTTGTTTTCAGGAATGTTGTCATGTCTTCAACTACTGCTATTAATCTTGCTCTTATCCCTGTATGTAACACTTTTCGCGTTTTCATTCCGAACGCATCTCCCGAGCCGTGAAGAGGCTGGGCACTAGCAGGGTGGCTTTCTATCGAGCTTTCGACGTGCGGCTGCAGCGCGCAACTTCAAGAAACGCAATGTAGATCCCCTACTAGGCTGGGATAGTTTCCAATTTCTCTTATGTTTCAAAAAGGGCCCTACGTATACGCAATGTTGGGGACTGTTGAAATCAGCACCTAGCCTAGCTGCACTAACGATTTTTGAGCGGCTTCTTGGCTGAGAGCTTAAACCCTTAACCCTAAGCCCTATACCCTAAACCCTAAACCCTTTTCACTGAACCCTAAACCCTAAACCCGGAACCCCTAAACTCCTAAACCCTAAACCCTATACCCTTTTCACTGAGCCCTAAACCGCTTCTATCCCAAGAGTTTGCCAAATCCCGAGACCGGAGGCCTTGAGATCTGAAGCTCCTGAGCCCCTGAAGCCCAAATCCTAAACCCTAAACCCCTAAAATCCTAAACCCTAAATCCTAAACCCTAAACCCCAAACCCTAAACCCCTAAAATCCTAAACCCTAAACCCCTAAAATCCTAAACCCTAAACCCCAAATCAAAAAGCTTAAGCTTTAGGGTTTAGGGTTTAGGGTTTAGGGTTTAGGGTTACTTAAATCCTACACCTTCAACCCCACACCCTAAACGCCTTCAAGCCCGAAGCTTTAGGAAACCCCGAGTCCGAAGACCCAAAAATTCCCCCGGGCCTTAGGGGTTTAGGGGTTTAGGGTTTAGGGTTTAGGGCTTAGGGTATAGGGTTTTACGGCTTTTACGGCTCTTTGGTGCTAGGTTTGATGTTCAATCCTGAGCCTAAGCACTCCCTGCACTGAGGGCTCCGACTGCTGTGAAGCTGAGGATTTACACCGAGATGCCGCCGCGACACCTAATGCACTTCCTCTTTGTCTTCTTCTCTTACCTCCTCGTGGTTTTGACCGGAGCTGCTTCCTGGACGCTAGGGTGCCGCGATTTGGAACTCGAAGGTTCTGCGACCTCGTAGTGCCAAGTAAATGACTCCTTTCTACGCCTGGCCACTCGCTTCACCCGTCGCCTCGTTTGTCGCCCAGCTTAGGTTCAAATGCAGCTGGTGGACACCTCCTTTTTCCGGGTGCCTGCGGCAAATGTGTAACAGTTAAGATTTGAGGACGATGTGGTTGTTGCCATCTTGGCCAACTGGGCTTGATATGTTATCGCGGAGATTGGTCACCTCAGGAGCAGTTTGAGAATTCTTAGCGGTGAATGAGTAAGCGGCGACTTTCGATGCAGAGGTTGTATCCACGTGTCTCTGTGTCGATGCGGTGCGGTGAGTGCTTCTGCGACTCTGATGTCGGCTCCGGCAAGAGCAGGGTTGCCGTGCAGGCGAAGCTTGGTAGGACTTTTGCCCTCATGTTCACGAACGTGAGGAAACGCTTTTAGGGATTGTCTTCCGGTGAGTTTCCGAGGTAAACGGACTTCGCAACTTTCGAAGGCCCGCCCCCTCACCCACACCAAGTCCAGGCCGTCGGTCTTCTCCTGGCCGTCCTGCTGTCGCTGCGTGCGAAGAATGCGGTTTCAAGGCGACAGAAGCTCATGGCAGGCCCTGGCAGGGTAATCATGATATTGATATAAGGATAGAACACATGGTGATGGTGTATAACGGGGGATGGCAAGAGATAGTAGGCGGCAACAAGGTATAATAAGACATAACAGGAGACCCAAAGAGATAAACCGACGTAGTGACAGGCACAGTAAGACACTGAAAAGGTTTCTGTCTTTTCAGCTTAGTGTTCATGGGTCAGGGGGTAAAGGCATCATAAGGACATCCACAACTATTCAACCATTCTTCTTGGCTTGGGCAGGGCAGCCTCGTAGGGCGGCACCTTCGTCAGGCAATGTACTATGCGACATGCTGATAAGCTTTGGCCACAACGAGTCTGAATGTCTTGGCCCACCCTGGATACTTGTGAAAGCTCTGTATGAGCGAAGGAACATGTCCTCGTCCCAGGTACCTCAATTGCACGCTTGTAGCACAGCAGAATGGCCAGATTGGCACAGTACCTCTCACATTTTTTTGCAGCAGCCCTCAAACCACAGACTTGATTCTAAAGCCACCTGCAGCAGAACCCACGATGTTGACAACACACCACGCTGCCGCAGGTGTGCTTGACATGACGCTCGGCTGCAGTGGTCCTAGCCGCCCTAGCCCCGACCTGCTTTGGCGTTCGATCCTTAACCGGTTGACTCATGAGTGACTTTCTGGCTCCCTCTTCGCCGCTTGCAGCCTCCTGTGGCTCATGTCTTTCGTTAGTATCTACTGACAACTTGCTCGGATTTGCTGCACTTCAAACACACGATGTGTTGTTAGGATTGGTGTGCATCGGTGCAATCGTATCGACTAAACCATACTCGCCTGGTCAATGTCGTATCTGCAGATTTGGCTTCCTCCTGCTCGTTCTCCTGCCCTCCACTTGTCTCAAGTCTCAAGGCCACTCCATGTGGAGGGGTCTTTCTTTTCATCCTCTGTGCGCCTGCCTGGCTTTCGAGATTGGATATATATATATATATATACATATATATATATATATACATATATATATACATATATATAGATATAGATAGATAGGTCCTCTGACCTCACCCTCCACGCTTGTGCGTGGATTGCATTGGCTCTGGTGATTCTTGTCTTGAAAAGCGATCGAAGGATGAACAGCGCAAAGAATCTCCTCTACTTGCTCCACTTCGAGCCCAAGAATCAACTCCGTCTTCGACGGATGCTGGAATTCTGCTTCATGGAGGCCGGACTTGATCTTCTTGTCAATGTGGTTATTGTCACTGTTGACAAACATGCTTTTGATCATGTTCGTTATTGCTGCAACAGCTTTTCATTGTTCTGTTCTGAATCGCATCCATCCGCTACATCTGGGAAAATGAAGACGAGACACGGATCTGCTCATGCCTGCTTCAACGCTTTCGTCGTCCTGCATCAAATGATTGACTCTAGCATTTGGTGGCCTCCAATGGGACTCCAATCACCAATCGATTCAAAGCTCCCTGAAACTCACATCCTTCACCACGAAGGAGTTGGATTCAGGGTTGTTCTTAGTACTAGCATTCATTCAGGTTGCGGCTTGGGCCGCGCCGAGTGCAGATGGCGACACTGTGAGCCTTGACATCCTTCCAGATGAATACCGGGAGGCACGGCAATTTACGGGCCTTAATGGTTAGACTAGGGTTGTGGGATATACGGTACTATAGGGAATGCGACTACATATTCGCTGGGCTCAGAGTCTGAGGTCGCGGCAGTAGTTGGTTCAGGAGATGAATAGGCAGCTTCCAGTGTGCGGACAGAAGGTTTTTGCCAGAGTTTGCGTGGCAGTACATGGTCGAAGAGTCTGGAAATTGGGAAGTGTGTGCTTCCCCTTTATACATGCAAGCTTGAGCATTATGATATTGACAGATGCCGGGTTCAGGGCTTCGAGTTCGGGGTAGCACCATGCACCTGCTCATGCCAAGCTTCAAGAAGCAGGAACTCCTCCCAGTCCATATTGGGCCTGAACCAACGGGCTCAGGTCTCACCGACTCCCAAACTCTAAACCCTAAACCCCAACGCTAGAAAAGCAGACTGCCACAGGCTGCCTTCCTACTCCGGGCAAAGCAGTCTGCGCACATCTCTCCGCGGCCCCTCTTGCTGTACCTCAGGGAGATGTGCGACCAGCTCCTTGGCATATGTCTATAATAATATAAGTCTATAAGGATTACCTGGGCCCTTCTTTAAATGAGGATCCCGCTACTTGGCGCTTCTCTTTGGGTCCCGAATTGTTTTAAATTCCCGTGTGCTCAGAAGATGGGTAGAGCCAGCAGAGCTCAATGCAGACTCTCGTTATCGTAGCTTCACCTCCGGAGTCGGCTCTACAAGATCCGCCATCGCCCTTGAAGATGTCAGCTCGAATGTTCGGTTCCGATTTTATGTCATCCAGAGGAGACGGGCCTCGTAAAGCTCAGACATGTAGGCATCGTGCATGGTCTGCCTGGATCCCGAAGTATCCCATGGCTTTCTGTAGACTGCTGCAGACATGCAGGCTCTTTGACCCGGACCTTGCGACCTCTTTCGCTGGGTCCCGGGCCTAAGGATGAGTATGGGGTGTCTTCTTGGGCCAGGTTTGGGCTACTCTCGTTTCCGCCTCTTGTTGCTTTTTGGTATTCGCAGTTGCATTCGTGTTGGTGTGAGCATGAGTATGAAGTAGCGTCCTCATGCATACGACTCTTGGTGTTTGCAGGGGGGGGGGCAGTCTATCGAGTTCTACTATAGAAGCCAAAAAAGGCCTGAATTCTTGGCAATATTATTCTGCGAGCTCCTTAAGATCATTACGACTACAATCTAGTATAATATGTTGATGTGCACCGGAGCAGCAAGCTTGCTTTCGCCAATCCTGGGTTGCCTTCAAAGGAGGCCACATCCAGTTGATGGGGGGTTCGGGGCTCATAGGATCTGAGAACGACCATGGCGGCTGCTGCCAAACTCATTCGAGCCTTCATTCCCCAGTTGCGAACTTTGGGCCACGCAGCTTCGGTGTCGAGTTGACATTGCTAGTTGCGACGCTTCGGTGATGCAAAGCCTCCAGGTCTGAGAAGATGGACAAGCAGCTTATCTGCAAGCCAAAGTTGGATCTGACGGAAGGGCAGAACGGTAGAGCCTGGAGCACGCGCAAGCGAGGGCTTACGGAGGGGACCAAGGCGGTCAGGTAGTCGGCTTCGTCGCCTGTAATCAAAGTAGACAGACCGAACAGATGATAACAGATTCGTTTCTGATTTGTGGCTCCGGAACGGTATCACGAATCCGCAGCCCGTAGCCTACAGCTCGAGCACAGACATGAGAGTTGCATCGGTTGTGCACAAAGGCATTTCGTAACAGGGACTCACACCCCAGAAATTGGAACGCCCAAGTTGCGCCGATTGGTTCTCAAACCAGTCTAATTCTTGACTGCAATACAGCAATCAATCCCCCTGGTAGCTTGGCGTGTTATTCCGATCCCTCTCTGCCCCAACCCTAAAGCAGCCCAGGGTGTCCATCATCCGGCGATTCCACCGTAACATGGAGGATGAGCTTCATATGCTGTCACCTGGTTTGGGGTGGAGGGTTAAAGGTTTGATCGTTTAGAGAATAGGGTGTAGGATTTAGAGTCTCGGGAAGACGAGATATGGGGTTGAGGGTTGGGAGATGCGGGCATCTGCGAATGTCTCAGAATCCGGAGAGAAGCCAAAGGTCTTGAAGCAGCTCGTCGACCGCCGACCACCAACAATGTCACCTGCGAGCTCTCACATGCTCTGACTAGACTAGACTTAGCACAGTGTGTGTGTGCGCCAGTGGATTAGAGTGGTTCCTGAGACCCAGCCTGAACACGGTGATCACGGTGGAAAAGGAACGGAGGGGTGAGGCACAGCTCGTCTCGGGGTATGGAGGAATTGTTTTGAAAGCTACAGCCACGAAGGAGAGTGGCAAGTGGCACAGTAGTGCTCTTGAATTCAGCCAGCTAGGTTCTCGAAGTTTGACTTCCTGCTCATGTTCCGCGAGATGCTCGGCCTCATGTGTTGGTTTCCTGCACTCCATGGTACAGCACCATCAGAGAATTTTCTACAGATGCACAGCCAGTCGCGAGCTGCGACGTTTCAGCAGCGCACTGTTCTGATATTTCGGAGGTAGGCGGGA
This sequence comes from Symbiodinium sp. clade A Y106, assembly GCA_003297005.1. Taxonomy (NCBI): domain Eukaryota; class Dinophyceae; order Suessiales; family Symbiodiniaceae; genus Symbiodinium; species Symbiodinium sp. clade A. Next base: position 26,561 of record BGNK01003882.1, read on the forward strand.
TTATGTTTTCTCAATTCGAAATCGATTGCAGGCACCGTTGGCCTTGAACCTCTCCGACAGCCCCACGAAGCATAAGTCCTATAGTCAAAACGGCTCAGGAACTTCGTGACGTCGCAGTTCCGCTGGATGCTGGAAACGGTAATCTTTGTCTATGTCGTGCTATACCCGTGGTGCGTGTGGGCCCCGGTGTTGTTTGAAAGGTCGTGACCGGCCTGGGTTGGGGTTTTGGATTGCGTCTGGCATCCTGCCGGAAGTCCAACTGAACCATGCCCGGAGGGCGCGTTGCACCCTGAAACAGGCGAACAAAAATTGATCCCGGAGCTTCTGAGATTGTTTGGTGTCTTGCTGGGCCAGAGGGGGTGGCAACTTGCCCTGTAGAGAGGAGAGAAGAGAGCGGAGAGAGGAGAGAGGAGAGAAGAGGGGGGCCGCTGAAAGACGGAGTTGTGGGCTTCGGGGTTCCAGGTGTCGGAGCATATATGGCCCATAATCTTGCTCCCAAGCTTCGCTACATACCAGTCCCTCGTTTTAGACGCCGAGCCCCCACCCCGCACCCCAAAAGCGTCCGCCCGAAACTCTAGCCCGACACCACAACCTCGTCTCGTGTTTTCAGCAGAGCCCTTTCTTGCCGAGGTCTGCAACGAGTCCAATGTGGTCTTGGGCGCAACGACGGCCCCTCGCATTCAAGGAAGCTTGCGTGATCTTTTGTGGCACTTTCCGTCAGTTTGGCTGCAGGCTTCTCGGGTCTTGAAGAGCCTGAGGTGCTTGTAAGTATGTACACATATCTATATCTATATCTATTTATATCTATATCTCTGTCTATGTCTAAATCTATGTCCACATCTATATCTATACCTATATCTATATCTATCCTTATATTTATATCTGTATCTATATCTATATTTGTCTATATCTATATCTATGTCCACATCTTTATCTATACCTATATCTATATCTATACTTATATTTATATCTGTATCTATATCTATATTTATGTCTATATCTATATCTGTATCTATACCTATATTTGTATCTATGTCTATATCTGTATCTATATCTATATTTTGTTGTATTTGTATGTGTATAAAGCATCATCACAATCTGCAATACTTGTACAACTGTACATCACCTTATTTTAGACTAGGTTTGATTAGGTAGATAATAGATGGATAGCGACTGGGTTTGAGGCTGGGGCTACTAGGGTTGGAAAGTTCACGAAACCTCCCAAAAGTGCACTCCCAAACCCCTAAACTGCAAGGTCAACCTATAGCATCCTATACCCTAAACCCTAAACCCTATATCTTGCTGAGGTTGGTATGGCCTGCGTCTTCTACGGCCTCAATGCTCTGACAGAGCAGCTCGAGGTGTCTCAACTTCAGGGGTCTTAGGGTTTAGGGTTCAGGGTTTATGGTTTAGGGTTTAGGGTTTTAGGGTTTAGGATGCGTCGAGAGGTGCAGGACTGTGCAGATTTGGGGGCTCTGAGCTCAGCAGCTACACAGAGCCAGGAAAGCTTGGAACTTCGCTCGGCAGGGGCTCTGGGTACCCCGCTGCCAGGCTTCAGAATCAAGAAGTTTACTTCTGTGCAAGACAAGGATCCGGTCCACCACCAGGCGCAGGGCTTCGACCTCTGGACCACCTTTGTGAACCTCTTTGAGGAGCACCGGGGAGGGAGTTGCTAGCAAAGTTGGGAACTTGTGAAGTGTACCTTACATAGTAATCCTTAAGACTCAAGGGTGCCCTGGAGGTTCAAAGGCCCCAGATGCTCTGATGCCACCGCTTTGCATGCAGGAGCTGGACCGTGATGATGCAGTGCGAGACTGCTGCTCCACTTGCAATTGAAGTGCTGGTGCAGATATGACGGGTTTGGAGTTAGGGACGAAGTCCGTAGGCGATAGAGATGAGATTGGATACAGGTTCCCTTCCCCGTAGTCACCCATTAAGATTCGCTTCGACGCCTGAGGTTGCCGCAAGTTCCTCGAGAAGCACAAGGACCTGCCAGCACAGGGTTGGAGTTGCAGTTGGTCACGAACATGCCAGTTTGAAGTTCTGCACCTGTCTCTGATTTCGGAGTCATGTATCTGCATAGTGTGTGGCAGTTGTGGGATTCCGAACAATGGTTCCAAAATGATATACAGCACTGTCATTTCTGCTGTTATCGTGGTCGTTGTTTCGCCCGTACCCTCCCCCGTGTGTAACTTCACTAGCGTCAGTAAGTTGTAACAGCACCACCACACGCGTGCTGATAGCAGAACGGATCATCGTTATGAGTTTATTCAACGCCAAAACCGGCAAGCCGCCATAAACCCCACATTATCCTACAGCCACAAACCCCGAACCCTAAACCCTACATCCACAGGCGGAGGGGAACCCCATCACTGAGAACCTGCATCGCCACTTCGAGGCCGAGATGCAGGCGGGTGAGGTTTAGAGTGTGATGCTAAACCCCAAGGCTCCTCAAGCCCTAAACCCTAAAATCCTAAACGCGGGCCAGGAGGAGAAGAAGCGACAGAAAATAAGACACCCTAAACCCGAAACCCTAAAACCTTAAGCCCTAGAGCCTCAAAGCAGACATCCTTTCGCTCTGTAGATCTTTTCATGACCGGTCGTTTGGCCTGAGGACCTGTTGCCACCTGCGTCGCGCGGCAGCAGGGATGGTGGACTCCATTGTTAATGCTTCTCTTGGGTTCGGGGGTGTTGAAAAATTTAGGGAGTCCTGTCTCTGTCATTTGCTTCTGATACTCTGAGTGTTCATAGCACTGTTTTCCTCATCTTCTGATGAGAAGAGGTCCGACTGGGGGCTTTTTGTCTTTTCTATGCAGTCCTTGTGAGAAAGAAGAAAGTGCAGCTAGGTATGTTGCCACTATGGCAACTACGGCTCCCTCCATGAAGCTTGTTTGTTTGGCGCAGCCATGGGTCACTGCCCCCGTAGGCAGAGACTCACCTTCCGAGATCTCAGACGTCATGTGCAAAGGGTGAGGTGTTGCCGTCAAGGGAAGTGGTCATGAGTATCAGTCGTTGGCCATGATGCATCAATCGCTATGCTTCCCGAGCGTGGCGCAATCCAAGTAGTTTAAACAAGCAGAGATGGGCCGTCCCCTGTATCCAGCCCATGCTCGATGTACGACATGGTGATAGTCACAGAAAGCCTTTCGCTCCAGGCTTTTCAGCAGCAGGCCCTCATTATCCAAGCGGAATGCCAGCGTTCGATGAGCTCCTCGTTCAGAAAACACCTTGAAACAGACGTGGGATTCGGGTTTGTTGTTTCGGGTTCAGGGTTTCAGACTCCTTTGTTCACAGTGGGGGATTGAGGGGTGCCCTAAACTTTGTTAGTTCTCCCACCCGGCGTTTCAGGTCAAGCGTCGTTCGAGTAATGTAGGAACCTGATGGAGAAACCCTGGGCCTATAACCCCGAAAAGTAGGGTTCATGTAAGGAATTCTAATAAAGGCCCAAGGTTTCTCAATCAGGCTCCTACATTAGGGAATATGCTGGTCCTGGTTGCCTGGATCCGGCGGAAGCCTGCCAGTCCAGGCTGCTCGTGAGCACGACTGAGCTGTAGCAGATGTATGGAAACTCTGTCTCTTGCGGCAGATCATCACGCATGTGCTTCAACGCGTTGCAAGGAGGCCCAAAAGTTACCCATTGCCACCGAAAGGTCCAGATGCATTGGACGCCATTTCCCCAGTTTGTTCTGTTCGCAACTATGTCTCCACCAAGCAAACGGGCGGTCTTGGACGAGCGCGGGAGACATTATGACAACTCCGTTTCGTTTGTATTGTCACATGAGTAGATTCAGAAAGTCATCATGCAGCTCAAAAAGACGTAGTGTCTTCTGCGCATGAAGGGCGCGGATTCAGAGTGAAGGGAAAGTTCTTCTTCAGCGCAGTGCGTTCTAGATTCGGAATTCTCTGCCTTCGTTTCCTCTATTGGGCAAGCGCTCAGTTCTCAAACGTAAGCTAAGCTTGAATCGCCCTCCGGCGTCGTTTCGACTGGCAGTAGACGGAGTTTCGTTGGCGGACACATCCCAGTCGGTTTCACCAAGACGTTTAAGGTGTTTTACCTGTCGCAAGGCCTGCCTGCGTGCCATGTACGAGCAGGCGAGCGTGAGAGAGAGGCAGCGAGTGAACGGAGAGAGAGAGAGAGAGACACAGACACCAAAAGACAGACAGGGAAAGCGAGGCAAGACAGATGCTGGAGACGAGAAGAGAATGGATTGCATGCCAGCCAGCGAGGCTGCGAGGGAGAGTATGCAAGAAGTGTCGCACGACAACAGGCTCTCCGCAAATTCATCCGCGACAGCTTATTTTGAAGACCGGCTTCAAAGCTCCCCGGTGAACAGGATCAAAGAATTGTCCTGCAAGGGGCTGCTTCGAAAGGAGAAGCCTCACGTGCTATGCTACATCCGAAGAGCAAAGTAACTTCCATGCGTGCATCTGGGTTGCGTAGGCTGCAGATCAGGACCTGACATCGTGCGGGATGTACCGTAGAGGTTTTGGCGGTCGGGCTGCTCAAGTCCTCGAACGAGATTGCCCTGGAAAGTAGCTCAGGTGCAATTCTTAACTACATACCACCCCTTCCTACGATCGAAGCCATAATGCCATAATGGCACCAGTATATTGAATTATGTGTTATAAGTTTCATGTCGTATGTTATTATCACATCTATGTCTATGTCAATATGTTTAAATATTGGTTGTGTATTGCCAGATGTTATATGTGATATATATATAAATAAATAAATAAATAAATAAATAAATATATATATATATATCGTATTAGCTGTTATCTACTATATGTTATGCATTACATATGGTACCTAATACCTAATCTCATATATCTAGGCACACACACACACCAAACTACATATTCTGTGTAAAGTATGTGCTACATACTGTACGTTAGATACTGTAGATAGCATGTTACGGGTACAACAGTCTATTATATTATATCACATCATACGACATTCTTACTATTTATGTTTATGCATATTATGCATTATATATCATACATATTATATACGTTTTATGATATTGAGTATGGTCTGATCTATCATGTAATATAGATAACATGCTAGATCCTATACACTATGTATTATAGAAATACTTCGTCTTTTTTTGACTGAAATTGTGCATTCTATGGTAGATGCTATACGATATGTATATATGTATATATACCCTATGCCAATTTTGATGTGAGGTACCATAACTTACATATCGTCCATAACTTCGTGCAGTATGCATTTTATGTTATATGTGCAATATGTTAAACGACCTATGATGTATGGATATGATACTGACTACATTTTCGTGTAGTTCATATTGAGAAGGCAGCGAGCGGGGCCCGTCACATCACGAGTTGGTTGGTAAGCTTATCGTGTTCCTGAAGGTTCCCGATCATCTACATGTGTATGTGTATATATACATATATAGTATATAGTATACAGCATATATATATGTATATATGTATGTATGTATGTATATATGTATATACGTATATATGTATATATGTATATATGTATATATGTATATATGTATATATGTATATATGTATATGGTGTATGAGTATAGTACGTAGTCCTTCGAGTTCCTTATGATAACCATGGGTTGAATATCCATGCCGAATCAACAAGAGTTTAGTCGCGTAGGATCGGAAGATGTGCACGCCCTTGCAGTAACACGTTTCCATGGAAGGCTTTGGCTCTCCAGTGGGACACGGGGTATCTCGCCCCTGCGCCCTTTACTCCAGTCCACTCCCTGGAGTCGGCAACAAGGCTCACAGCTTTTGTTTCTACCTGAGCTTATCGGGTTTCTGGTGCGGCTTTTGGTAGTGATGCTGCCGCTGCCGGTGCTGCTGCCACTGCCATTTCTGCGGATGCTGTCACGGCTGCTACGACTACTACCACTACTGCTCTTAATGCCGCTGACGTTGCTGCTTTGTGCAGCGACGACAATGCAACTAAAACTAGCAGCAGGAGTAATAGCCAGAACACCAGGAACCACAGCAACGTACCCGCAAGCCACGAAGAGCAACATGAGCAGTGCCAACAGTCAAAGTCACACTGTCAAGAAGCATGTCCGAGACAGTGGCAATGTCCAGAACAATCCTTCGCTCACAGAATGCATCCGCAAGGCTACAGTTTTAATAATTCTCTACAGCCCCACTGCCACAGGCGAGCGGTATAGTACAGGGGTCGGAATAATGACTAGTCACCGGTACTAGTCCTTAAAGTTCCCTCTACAATTAACCTACGGCCTACCGCAAAACCCTATTTCAATTACCGAGGCCTCATTAATCCGAGAGCTTCTTGCATCGGGTCGAGAAAAGAGAAGCCCGAAAGGTGACCGGAGAGAGGTAAAGTCTCATGGCCCTAACAACCGTAAACCTCAAACATTTTTAAGCTTAAACCTTAAGCCCGAAGCCTCAAACGAGCCGGAACCCTAAACCTTTAACCCCCAACCCCAAACGATCCTAGACATCTCGACAGAGTTCCGCAGAATTGGCGCTTTTGGCTTGGCTGTTTTTTGAGTCTTTACGATGCAGAGTGCTGTGGTTTCAGGATTTTCGGGCTTGGGGCTTCGGTTCACTACTTCCATACGGGCGTTTCCTTCAAGCAAGGGTCTTAATGTATAATGGGATCTTGATTAAAAGGACCCCAAGCCCGGGAGCCCTGATGCAAGTCCGCAAGGATGGCCTCAATGAAGTCGTGGACGCTCTGCCTGTTCACAGCTGGGGCCTGAGTGGGGTTGAGGCTTGAGACGGTCAGGGCTAAGTCTAAGTGCTCAGGTTAAGGGTGAGGACTTTATGATGAGGGGCATTCTGCTTGGGGGCGTTTTGGGGGGCTCATAGGGCCGGAAAAGTGCTGGGTCTTGGAACTGCGCGTTTTCTTCTTTTGGTGGCCGGCTTCTCGTGAGGTAGTTTGAGGCTGAGGGCCGGAGAACTGAGGCGCTGCTGCTCGCAGATGGTGCCCGGATCAAAAGGCTCTTCTTTTGTCACGCTGGCATTGTGGGGGTTCAGGTTTGAGTCAGAGGGTTCTGTAGTCTTGAAGGTTCGCACTTTCATGCGTCCAGGTACATGAACATATATGCCCAGTCTGCTGAAAGTGTCCTTCAATCCCACCACTGTCTAGGCGACGCGGCACCACCGTGTGTCCGGTGAATGGCGGTGGGTGAGAGGCTGAGCTTCGCATTGCAAGTCGGTGGGTTGGAGCGAGGTTTGCACTGACAACGACAGGCGGCCTCAAAGCCTTTAGCCCTTCAGTTCTAACTTACCATAACTTACCAGCTGTACGGTTGAAGTAGTTGCCCGACCTGCAGGTTTCAGCAATCTGTTGTTAAATGTTCGCTCTAGACTCTAAACCCTGACAGCAGGAGATCTTTCTCATTCCTTCTGGATCTTGAGAGCGTCCTCTGGAGACCAAGACTTTGTCCTTGCAGCGTTCATTGTTCTTCCGCTTGGTTATGTGATTTGTTCACGGCTGATGCTCTCTTTGGTCCTCTTGGTCTTGTACTCCGCTTCGCCTTCTATCGCTACAGGCTGGAACTCGCACCTTGCCATCTCAACCTTCGACCCTTCTCTCTACAGAGCCGCAGAAGTAGCCACTAAGAGGAAAGAGCATGACTTCGTCTTTCCTTCGTGTGCATCTTCCTCCGGGCCCTAAGCCCTATACCCTAAGCCCTAACGATCGTCCAACCCAGGTGCCACTGCAACTGCCAAGCTGCAGCGGCAGCAGCGATGCCCTTTGGGCAAATGCCTGGGATGCCTGGGGCAATGCCGGGCGCGATGCCAGGGCGGGCTGTGCAAGGGTTGAGGTAGTAGCAGGTCAAGCCATATGTCTGCCACTACACGGTTGCTGCAACTCCTTACCGTCAGTCTTACGCTTGTTTTGCATTGCTGTACAGTTTTTCCTTTTTGTTTCCGGCATCCCTGGCCTGTGGCAGGTTCGGACCGATGGCTTTGACTGCTCCAGTGGTGACGCCGCCCCAGGCCGCGTCATCTGAGAACAGTGCTTCTCTTGTGAACTGGATAATTCTGTCTGATTTGCTGAAGAGTGTTGCATTCAGGATTCAGATAAAGGGGTTCCAAGAGCAACAGCACACAGAACATACTAGAGTACTGTGCAACAACAGTAGTACTAGCAGTAGTAGCAGCAGTAGCAGTAGTAGCAGCAGTACTAGTTGCAGTTGCAGTCGCTCTAGCTGTAGATGCAGTTTAGTTGTAGTTGTGATTGTTCTAGTAGTCACCGTCATAGCAATCGCCTTGCCACGGTCATCACATCGACATTCTTACATTAAGGTATATTCTATTATCTTAATCTATCTGTTTATTACCTTATATTCTGTTATTTTATCGTCTATTATGTCATATTATGTTGTAGTATATTGCAATTTGTTATCGTATATTATAGTATATTATAGGACAATGTACTGGCTCCGTCCTGCCGGCTGCCAGGCGCCTCCCCAGAGCCCTCCTCCGCTGGGTGCCCAGTGCTCTCGAGTTTGGATGTCGGGTTCTGCGAGGAGCTGCGGTTTGGAGTTTAGGATTTAGGGTCTAAGGTTTAGGGTTTAGGGTCTAAGGTTTAGGGTTTAGGGTTTAAGGTTTAGGGTTCACGATTTAGCGAGGCCCCGCCGTAGACTCAGGGGCTTCGAGTCCCAGAGATTACGGTTTCGGCGGCAAGGGCTTGCGGATTTCGAACAGAACCTCTGCCTGGCGATCTGCAAAGGCGGCACGTCGCAACTAAACCCTAAACCCTATACCCTAAAACTCTAAACCGAGCTGTTGGAGTAGTTCTCTGACTTGCTTAAAGCCCTGGAGGGAGTGCAAAAGAGTCGGATTGCTACACTCTTGAACTGCGTAAACAGCTTGATCCTGAGTGCAAGGCCACAGACGAAACTCTACCTCTACCATCATCCCGGAACTCACCCTAAACCCTTAACCGCTAAACCCCTAAATCCCAGCCCCTGGCCTCCTAAACGCCAGCCCTGAAAATCCTAAACGCCTAAACTCCTAAGCCGCTACACCCCTCAACCCAAAACTCGAAAACGTCTCAATTCCTCGAGGCCGCCACCGCCCCCCCCTCCGCCCCAGCCGCCTCTTCCGCCCCCGGAGCCTCCCGTGGCGCTGCCGGCCCTTCCAAAGGCCGGGACGGGTTTCGGGCTTAGGGTTTAGGGTTTAGGGAGAATATGAGGTGCAAACTTTTAACACAGACGTACATAAGTAGATGAATAGATAGTTCGTACATGCATGTATACATGTAAATAGACATGCAGATATAAATGCAAGTGCTCATGAAAATGCAATATACACATACATCTACCTTTACATATACATATACATGTAAATATACATGTAAATATAGATGTACATGTATTAGCAGATTAGCACATGTAAATGTACTTGTGGATGTAAATCTAAGGGTGCGCGTATATATATATATATATATGTATATATATATATATTTATATATATATATGTATGTATGTATGTATGTATGTAGGTATATGTATATATGTATATATACACATGTATGTAGATAAACACAGTGGAGGCCGGCAGAGCTGCGACTCTGGGATTCAAGACTTGGAGGTTCCCGTAGGTTCAGAGAAGTTCAGGGCTTAGGGGTTGGGATTTTCGAGTCTTTTCTGGATTTTTTCGATTTAGCTTTGCAAGGGGAGCGGACGCCCTTGGCCGGCTGTACAGAAAGAAAGAGTCGAGGATCCGTTGTTGAAGAAACTCCTCAAGGCCTTGGACTGCCTGGTCGAGAAACGAAGGATTGACGTGGGAATGGATGGCTCAATTCTTGCGTCCAGGGAGACAACGGACATCGGACGACCAAGGACCTACCTTGCAGGGGAACCGAGATGCAAGTCGCGAAGTGGCTGAGTTCCTGAGCTCACACCCTTGTTCGCATATACAGCATAACATGCCACCCCCCCTCCCCCGAAAGCCCCTATTCCAACCCCTGAACCCTAAACCCCAAAACTCCCAAACTCCCTAACACCCCGAAACTCACAAACCGAAGCCCTACATCCTTCAAACTCCTCCACCCTAACCCTAAAAGCCCCTAAACCCCGAAGCCACACTCTGAGCCTTTGCGTTTCAGGTACCCGAGCTGAGCTCTGAGGCAGGGGTTGGTTTTGGGGGGGATTTTGGGGGGTTTTTAGGGCTTTTGGGGTTTAGGGTCCAGGGAATGTAGTGGATTTTTTAAGGGATTTTGGGGGTTTTTAGGGCTTTTGGGGTTTAGGGTCCAGGGAATGTAGTGGAATTTAGGGGATTTTGGGGTTTTTGGGGCTTTTGGGGTTTAGGGTCCAGGGAATGTAGTGGAATTTAGGGGATTTTGGGGTTTTTAGGGCTTTTGGGGTGTAGGGTCCAGGGAATGTAGTGGAATTTAGGGGATTTTGGGGTTCAGCTTTTTCGGGGAACTTGGTTGGGGCCCGATTCTGAAGTATCAGCCTCTGGTGGGGATTTACTTTGAGGAGAGCTTTGAGGGGTGTCTTGGGGCATTTTGGTGTTCAGAGTCGGGATTCAAGGATTTAGCATTTAGGGGTTTTTGGGCTTTAAAGTGTGATATGCAAGGTTTCAAGACGAGTTTTAAGTTTTGAGACAGGTCGTGTCCCAATGTCTTGTGGTGGCCAAACTGATTGCACGAGGGGAGGGATGATAACGGTACCCAGAGACTCCCATATCCCTTAATTAGGGAATATACCTTAAATTACATATGGGATCCCTAATACGATTTAAGGAATCTTCCTTAATTAAGGGATATTGGAGTCTCTGGGTATTCGCAGCGCTAGCTTCTCAGGCCTCTTCAATACAGTCCTTAAACTCTAAGCCCTACTAAGCGCTATACGCCAAACCTTTCAGCCCTCAAGCTCTAAACCCCTAGCCCGGAAAGGTCCCTAAAAGGAAGCCCTAGCCCGAAGAAGAGTAGGTCGGAGTCGCTGTAAGGAGTGCTGTGTTTTCCGCAGCTCTTGGAACGGCTGCGGAGGGGGGACCTTCAACAATCTCCAGCGCAGGATTTTACAGGCTTTCATGTTGGGGTCCTTGGTACTATGAGGCTCCTGTCTTTGTGGGCTATATATGAGGGTTCACCATTCTCAGAAACTCCCACATCAGTAGTAGGAATGATACACGGACCCTGGAACGGCATCCCACTCCGGTGTTTCGTACATGGCCTGGGCCAGGATCTGCCCACACTGGGCACGGAACTCAGGTAGGATCATCTCGTAGCTTGCATGTGCGATAGTCTTGAGTTTTTGTTCTTTGTAGAATATAGGCCATCAAGGACTGAGTCCATGCCGTCATGCTTCCCTGTGCTGGATGCTCAGGCCCGCCTCCTCCTCCCACGCTCCCGCCAACGGCAGCACCTCTGGCGCAGCTGGTCATGCCAACCATGCCGCCACCCCAACTGCCCAACCCCTTTGCTGGGTCGCACAACCCATTGTCCGCCATCCCCAACCCAATGGCGGGCATGCCCAACCCCATGGCCGGCATGCAGAATCCCATGGCTGGCATGCAGAACCCTATGGCTGGCATGCCAAACCCCATGGCCGGCATGCCAAACCCTATGTCCGGAATGCCGAATCCCATGGCGATGGGAGGACAGAGCCCCTTCGGACAGGCAGAGTGAGATGAGCGTTACAGCATCTCTAGGAACTGACACCATCATTGCGTCAGGGGAACTTTGCTACAGCCGTTTGTACTCGCACGGATCCATGGAAGGTCTTGCTCGACATGTGCACAAGCTCAGAACGGTTTCTAGTACTTTGGCATCCCGCCCTGTCCATATCCTTGGCGAGGCTGGGGCTTTCAACATGCCTGGCATGCCGGGGATGCCGGGAATGCCTGGAATGCCTGCAGGTGCAGATGGCTGAGCACTTTTGACTCCTTGTTAGGGTGTTGCGGCAAGAGCCCGTTTTTGTTTAAACCTTGAACCCTCAAACAAATGCGGAGACGGGCATGGGGTCCCGTATGTGGAAGCGCTGAAGTAGCTCCTTCAAGAGCCGCTTCGTCAAATTAGATAGTAGACAGTGCTATCAGTCATCAGTTTAGTTTTCTGCAGCGTAGGATAGGCAACCAACTACAATCGTACCAGTCATGTAAAGAAGACGAGACGCCAGAGACCCAAAGCCATTGCATCACAGCTGCCACTCTCGCACTCGCACCCACTGTAGGAGCCTTAATATTTACCTATATACTATTTTGGGGTTCCTTATTATAATTGTAGCATAATGGGCCCCAAACCCTATTCTAATTATTAAGGCCCCTATATTACATCTTGGGGGCCACTGGCAGTGGGGCCTGGCACAGGCTCCGCGATGGACAGGTAGGAACTATGGTACCGATGTTGTATCCTGAAAGCAAGCCGTAGCGGGGCGACATAGATGAAACACTTCAGCTCCAGCCCGGAAACGCAGGTTCTTCTTCTTCTCAGTATTAGTCCCATGATGATGCGTTTTGGGCTCTGTTCTGTCGCAGCGCAGGTGCACCGGCCCCTGCCGGCACGCCAGTTGTCGCCGGACAAGCAGTGACACCTCAGGCCATGCTGGCACAGGCCCCATGTCCTCGAGAAAGCTCCATCCCTATATACCCAGTAATATACCCGTCTGGTCTGGAGGCAGTGTAGTTTTACAGGATTGCTGCTTGAAGAGCGGTGCCGAAACGGCTCTTGAAACCTCGAGCCTCGTAGGTACCTGTCACTGTCATTCCCGATTCCCAGCGGCTTTGCCCGAGTTACAGATCTTCCACTATAGGGCACTGAAGGGAATGCAGGAGTTTGCCCATCAACAGAAGGAGGGTCCATAATATAGGGGCCTTAATAATTACCTATACTATTTTGGGGATTCTTTATTGCCATGATAGTTTTGTATACCTCAAAACCTATTCTAATTATTAAGGCCCCTCTATAGACTACCAACCTGAGAAGCCTGGCCGCCAGGCCGCCGCAACACTGCCTGGCATGCACCAGCCGCCCGGAACGACCCCCAGCAAGTGTGTGTGTGTGTGTGTGTGTGTATGCGCAGATGTGTATGTATACATAAATACACTTGTAAGTACATACATCATAAATAAATAAATATATATGGTACCTCCCAAAACCTACCTCCAAACCTGTTTGTACACATACATGCTACCACACGTCAGTACACAGTACACGTGCACGCACACGCACACACAAGCAACATGGTTTAGTGTATACGAACATAACTACATAATCCGAAAGGGGTTGCGTATGCAGGATCATGCCCAGCAGAATTCACTAGAGGCCAGGCTGCATTAAAACCCGCATTAAGAAATTATATAAGGCTTAATGCAACCAGGCCCGTGGAACCCAGATCCAGAATTCAAGGGTCCTTGGTTCTTGATCAAAATAAATAAAAAATCAAAAAATCAAATTTGATTATTTTTCGCTGCTTTGAACATCGAACATCGAAGATCCCACAGAAACTTTTTCCCAGGATCTTCGATGTTCAATGTTCAAAGCATTGAAAAAATCAAACTTGTTTTTTTGATTTTTTGATTTTTCCATAGTGTTTATAATATAAAGATGTTGGCCGGATGCGAGCTACATGTCCAAGTGCTTGCCGCAGTATTCTGACTTAAGCCGTAGCCGAGAAAATAAGTCTTGTCATCATCACGTCGACTCCCACGCAGGTCGCAGGGCTTTGAAAGTTCAAGGTTGTGTGACAATATATGTGTGATATCCCAAGCTGCAGCTAATCAACAGCAGGTGCTCCTGTACTCCTAACTCCACCCTGTCCTTGTGGTGATCGTGTCGGCGCGCCCCTCCCTGGTAGACATCGAGGGCACCATGTATGATACAGCCTGTCGATGTACACCTTATAAAATACCTTATAGGATACTTCTTAGACTCCCCTATAGAATACCCTATAGAGTACTTTGCAGATAAGACTTTGAATATGGAATTTAAATATGGAACATCAGTCGGAGCCCAAGTTTTGCGAATTTCCAGTTGAGTTGTGGCTTATTGAGTAACGGGTTCCTTTGATGGAAATCAGGAACCTACTTGTAAAAGAATATCCCTTTAAAATACAATATAGAATACCCCCTCTGTACCAGCATTTCATTCAACATGCCCTAGGTCGTACCATATAGAGTTTATAAGGTATATACTTTGTATATACCTTATGAACTACCCGTTAGCCTTTACAGTACGTTATAGACTTCTTTCCTATATATACACCCTATAGAATACCTTTTCCTTTTGGGATACCCTATAGATATAGGCTTTGTAGAATACCATCTGGAATACTTTCTAGAATGTCCGATAAAAAACCCTATACATGATACTCTCCGTATGCCTTTTATATATAACCTTGAAAATCCCTTTTGGGATACCAAACAGAAACCCTATAGATCAGGACTTGTATATAGGGGAAATCAGATGGAGCCCAAGTTTCTTGCAGCTTATGGAGCAACAGACATCTATGAACAAAAATGATGAATAAAGGAGAATAGCCGGTAGAATACCTCACAGCATGCCGTTTCTACAAACTTTAAAGAAATTCATATAAAATACGGCAATACCTGAAAGAACACCCCCTATATTCCCTATATACTCTTATGAAATAACACCGTTTAAACTACCTTATAGATTTTTACACAATTCCACCGGTTTACTCTACATACACCTCTGTATTACCCTGTAGAATACTTTGAAGCAGGCCGCTTCTATTTGATACATCCTGTATACGTTATGTATGCCATATAGAATACTTAAACAGTACCTTTTGGGATACTCCTTAGAATCCTTTATAGACTACACTCAAAAGTACCCTATAGATAGGGGTTTTAAATATGGAAAGCCAGCCGGAGCCCAAGATCTGACAATTTCCAGTTGAGTTGCAGCTCTTGGATAAGGGATTCCTATGAAAAAAAATCAAGAACCAAGAAGAATACCCTTGCAACTACCTTATAAAATACCTTTCTATGCACCTTAAGACTTACGTTCCTAAATATAGGCTACAGAATGCCTATTGTACAACACCTTCGGGAGTACCCTATAAAATACTTTATAGTATAGAATGCCCTATAGAATAGCATCCTTACAGAAGACCGCCTATGTAATATGTCCTCTGTATACCTCAATTATACCTCATAGTATATCCTCTAGAATAGCTTACCCTATAGATCACGGTTTAAAAAAGGAACATCATGAGGAGCCCGCCGTTTAATAGCGTAGCATGCAGAGGACATTAGACAATCTTGGTTCGAAGGGTGTTGTGTAGTCGTAGACAAAGCCAGCTACGCAATACAAGACTTTTGTTCGGAGTGGAGTCGTAGCGTCGTCTAGACAGTACAAGAAGAGGCTTCGAGGTAGGTTTTGAGGGGCGGGTAGCACATATATATATACACATATGTATGTATACACGTGAAACATGTCCATGCGAGGTGTTGACGGGGGAGATATGCGTAGTCAGTTTGGGCAAAGTAGCTTGTTTGCCAGTCAGGTTGTTGGACTCAGAAGGTTCAGTGCTCAAAGCTCTTGCGAGATGATGTAGAGCAGGCAGAAACACATTGCTCCGGAGGTATTCCTGGGCTTGGTTGAAGTCGATAGATTGGGTTAGACTGTTGGTTCGAGCTTTCAAGTTGGGACTCACGCGCAGGTGCTTCCGCCCAAGGTCTCAACAGCCTGGCCTCCATGGTGCAGCAGAGGGCACAGGGAGAGCAGCCGGGCCGCAGTTTCCACTTTCTCGGAGCTTTCGGATCCTTTCTGGGCCTTTTGGTGAGAAATGCCTTCCTGGGAGCATTGTCTGTAGGGTTACTGGGTTTTGGTTTCGAGGCGTTTGAGTGAGCAAACACGACTCGCGAATTCCAGCTTCATATCCTTTCTTTGGCGCGTCATGTGCTTTGCACTACTCATGACTGCATGGCTGGGTTTAGGGTAAGTGGTGTAGACAGGTTTGGTTGATCTGGTCTTCCCTCGGATGAGGCTGACGTACCACTACTACCAGTATGTGCCTGGCTATGGCTACGTCTACGAGCTCGGGCCTCCGTGGGGCGTCTAAACTGACAGCTTACGGTATGCACTGTCGGAATCTGGCGGGCTTCCGTTGGGCATCTGTATGCTCTCTTGTCAAGCATCAGACACGTTTGCAAGTCCCTGAACCCCACCAGACTTCACTGGCACATTTTCCGTTGCTGAAGAGTCACTGATATCAAGAAGCGTACGTCCAGCGTGCAATACACTGGAAACTGCTGAGCTGGTAGGCCCGGGCTCAAGACGGATGGGCAGAATCTGGCCGCGCTGATCAAGAATGGAAGGCGATGCTATCACCTTTGTATTTCGAGCAGGTCTTAGGTGTCTGAGGAGTTCGTAATATGGGGGCCTGAATAAGTACCTTTACTGCTTTTGGGGGCTCCCACATTATAATTATAATAATTATAGTATAATGGGCCCCAAACCCTATTCTAAGTGTTAAGGCCCCTATATTAGAGCTCTGGAGGTTTCGGCCGGCACAGAGGGTGTGTTCGGAGATTTTAGGGTTCGCGAAACTCAAAGTTTGGAGGCCCGAGCCACTTCTTCGTTTCAGTGTTGATGCGAGTCTTCAACACCCCTTACAGTTATTGGGACCCTTAGGGGGGTAGGGGGGAGGAGGATTTAATAGGCCTTATTAGGTCCTTATTATGGGCATTAAGGCCCCCGACCCCCCCTGCCCCTACCCCCCTAAGGGTCCCTATGAATACAGGAGCCTCAGAGTGTAGTGGCCTTGCAGCACTTTTCCTTCCTATTTGTTGCCGGGGAATCACAGCATAGCACAAAAGTCTCGAGAAACACATACCATATTCCAAGAAAGCATATTACTTGTTGAACCTGAAATAACTCTTGCGTCATCATAGAACAGCCCTAAGCCCTACGTATGTCTGAATAGCGTCAAACCACATTGAACCCTACTGCACCCTGCCGTAGACCCCGAAACCCTAAACCCAGAATCCCTAAACACTCAACCCAAAACCCCTTAACCCCTCGATGCTAAACTCTAAAACCCCCATAAACCCGTACATCCCTAACGAGGAAGACCACGAAGACCTGCGGATGCCTCCAATCCTGGACCCACAAGGGCCAATCGCCAGGGGACCCTGGCTTTGGGATTTCGGCTGGCAGCGACTTGTGGTTTGATGTGTGGCGTTTCGGGTGCAGGGATGGTTGAGATTTCTGAGAGTCGGGTGGAATGATTGGCCTTGGAAGATCTTGGAAGCACGAAGCTACGCTTCCCAGGGCATGGTCGCGCCGAGGTGCAACAGCTACTGCTGCAACCCGGACAACGATGCTGCCGGTCCCTGGTGTTTCGTGATGGACCAGGCGGACTGACAAGTGTTCTGCATGCCGATCGGTACTTCTAGTACTACTGTACTGTGCGGTGATACTGCGGCGTAAGGATATTGACATGGTCCAAAGAAATCAAGACCATCCCTGCAGCTTGACTCTCTCTCTGCGAAAGGCATGCCAGGGCGACACCTGGGGTACATGTGAGGCCCTTGCAGCCGCCTGGATCTCAGATCACTCTGAGCGTGTCAGGTTCGATCCGAGTGATTCTGCAAACTAGGGCCTGGAGCGGACTCTAAACTTTGATGCCTGAGGGGCAAGAGTGCGAAGAGCCAAGACACCCCACTTCTGCTTGCCCGAAGCGGGGAGGAGAGAACTACGGAATCTTGTTTTAGCTGTTCGATCGTGTACATATGCTGTCATGTATGTCATGTTCGGTACCATAATGTAATTTTACTCCCTACCTTATTAACCGTACCATAGTGTAACAATGCTTAATACCTTATTTACTCATGCACTCAGACCGAGAAGCTTACCGCAGGCTGCCCCGGGTCCGTCTCCGGCTGCCTCGCCGGCATCGCCTGCGCCGGCACCAGCTCCTGTGGCTCCTTGGCTCCAGTCCTTTAGCTAGCTGCGATGATCAGTGATGTCGGTAACGGTCACGGTAGTCGTGGTGGTCGTCGTCTTCGTCTTGTCGTCGTCGAGCGGTGGCAGCAAGCCGCGCTAGCAGTAGCAGCAGCAGTAGTGAGAATCAATCGCACTGTCTTTGGAGGTCGCTCTGCCAGAAACCGTGAAAGATGATGTACTTCCTAGCTAACACGAAGCCGGAGCCTCAAACCCTGACATGGAACCTTACAACTTGGTCCGACTGCGCCATGTGTTCGGTCCTTGTGATTCTGCCTCCTGTGCCAAACTCTGAAGCATTCACATAGTCATAGTTTGACGTACAGAAGTCAAGTTGCAGATGAATCCAGCCTTTGCATGCTCGGAGCCGACGAAGCCAGCTCTTTCACGTCCCTCTTGTGCTAAGGACCCCTGGTGCTGTCTCGTCATAATAGCGCATACCTGAAAGCACCTCAGCATCTGAGTTTGAAACATGGACTGAGTCCTGAGCCACTCGTTTAGGATTAGGTTGCAGCAAACAACATGTGACTTGAGTTCGAGGCTGCAGCAGCGAAGGACAGCGATGGGCCTACTAGCAATGACTTTCACTGCTTGTTTAGAGAGGTCCAGCCACTTATTCTGTTCACCTGGCTTCGGCTTGCACGATTTGCTGGGAGCTTCCAGAGCCCTTCTTCTCCTGGCCTGATGTTGCATCCACGACTATGTTAATTACCGGCAGCAGAAGTAGATGAGAAGGAGGAGCAGCAGTAAGAAGCCTGTCCACACTAGTAGGGGTGGTAAGGTAGGTAGGCCGGTCCACTGCTCGCCTTGTGCAGATGCTGACGCAGATGACAGCGAACACCGAGGCGGGGGCTTTGCGGCGCCAGTGTAAGGATCCTAAGCTGTAGCCCCCAAGCCAGAAACCCGAAACCTCAAACACGGGCTCTTGAATGGAGATTTCAGCCTGCTTTCATTCCAGGGCTCGTACCTTCGATAGTCGCTTGTGCAAGCAAAAGGCCTGCATGATAAGAGCAGGATTTGGAGGTCTGTTGTGCTAAATTGTCGGTAAGGGCTTGGGCCAAGGCCCTCGAAGACACTCGGTCGAGAGGAAACATAAACACAGTCACTGAGCATCAAGCCAGCATTCCCTGGCAGCTCAGCATCACTTGAGGGTAGGCGTGCCCGTGGCATCGCTTGAGTGGCCACCTGTCCCAGAAGTTTTCCGGTCCAAAGCCCTGGACCCCAAATCCAACACAGTGCAGTGCAGAAGTTGCAGATTTCGGCGCATGCCCCGCTTGTAGGCATCTGCCACCGACGAGGCTGCCGTGGAGGTCACATCGGAAGAGCAACACACCCAAACTTCTTACCGTCTACGTAGGATTCTTCTGAGTCATGGGAACCAAGTTAACCATTCCGCTGGATGTTTGTTTGGCTCTATGGTTTGCTTTGGCATTCAACGGCCAGCCTTAGGCCCCTAGACCTTTGCCTCAGACTCTAAGCCAGACGACGCAGACCTCAAAGAGCAGACCAAGTACATGAAGCATCCTGATATGAAGGCCCTTACATAAAGCCGATGTACTGGCCAGGGGTGTCTTCCTTGCTCTTTGGCTTATTCTTGCCGTTATTATGAACGTTGCGGTTATACTAGGTTCTTGACCATTATAGTCCACATAAACCTAGATTTGCAATAAATACTTTAGATGTCCTGTTATGCAGTACTCTTTGTTGTGGTAATCTTCGGCACTATCTTGGGATGCTGGGAGGGGGAGTGCAGGAACTCGCAGCGGTCCTGGGCTCGGACGAGGCACAACGACTCGAGTAATATCCGGGCGTTCATACTTAGAATAGGGTTTTGGCTGTATGCATGCTCGTAGATAAGATGGACCTAAGGAATACTGTTACGGACTATAGCGACCCCTGTAGTAGCATGTACAGTAAAACTTAAGTGTTAGCTGGGGTGTCTTTGAGGAGCAACAGTTGCTGCTGCCACGACTACTGCTGCCACTTCTGCTGCTACCATTGCTGCTGCTGCTACTGCCACTACCACTACCACTACTACTACTACTACGCTACTGCTGCTGCTGCTGCTCTGAAGAGCCTGCAGCCCGAAGCCTTGAGCCTTTTCCCGGCCTCCCTCTTGAAAAATTTGGAGGCTTGTGCCGAAGATGCCCAGCTGGGGTTTTTTCCTTAGATGTTGGGTTTGTTGGCGGTCTATTGCATGGGTTGATGTTTGCGGTTCCCCGCCAGCCTTGTTGTGGCCCCTGCCAGCGCCCTTACTGCCCTTGCAGCTCACCAGAAATCGCACAGCCTTGAACCCAAAACCGTAGGTGCAAACCGGAAGCCCTATCAGGTGAAGGAGGAGCCCAAGAGGCCCCCGCCTTGACAGGGC
Organism: Symbiodinium sp. clade A Y106; assembly: GCA_003297005.1. Classification (NCBI taxonomy): domain Eukaryota; class Dinophyceae; order Suessiales; family Symbiodiniaceae; genus Symbiodinium; species Symbiodinium sp. clade A. The sequence continues at coordinate 46,831 of BGNK01003882.1, forward strand.
GAGTGCGCTGTCGCGTGGCGGATGTGGATATAGTATAGGGGCCTAACACATTACCAATGCTATTTTGGGGGGTTCCTTATTGGAAGTATAGTATGTGGGTCCTAAAACACTATTCTAATTATGAAGTCCCCTACATTATGCGCATACACATAGCGTCACTTGCGCGGAAATGCAGGTGCTCACATGCAGTTGTGCTGTGTACGTTGTGACGATGCTGAACAGCAGCAAGCAGTACTCGTAGCACATTGATGACAGAAACCACAGAGAAGTAGTTTACGGTGCATGCGAGATGCAAACTCCGGCAAGCAAAGTGACGACGGCTCAAGATCTTAACCCGCAGTTCCAAATCCGAAGCCAGAATTCTCTGATTGCAGGAACCTCCGCGCCAGCTTCATGCAGCGAAAGCAGGGTCTCGAGCAGGCTCTCAGAGATTTGTTTTTGTTGGCATCCTTGTTATTGTCCGCCTTGCAGTGCTAGCCCGAAGAAGGACGATGATTGGGAGTGGAAGCAACCAGCCGATGTCGCTTTCGCGATGCTCGTGTTCCCAGTGCCCGTAGTGATCGTCCTCACAGTGCCCGGTACTGATAGCTCTGGTCTGACGGTCATGATGGTGACAATCATGAACTTGCTGCGCATGATTCTACTTGTGATGACGACGCCGGTGCTGACCTTGAGGATAGTGATGTCGATCCTGTTAACAGTGATGACAGCCATTGCTTCCTAATCTCTACACTTATAGGATGGTTCATGTGCGGGGTGCCCATGAAGCTCCTTCGGCTGGGTCAGGTCGAAGGTTCCCCCTGCGACTGTGGTGGCGCCATGGGCTGAGATCCACAGTGTCCATGTGCACGCGACACGCGTGCATGCTTGCATGGGTGTGTGTGTGTGTGTGTTGTGCATTTCTGTTAGCAACTCGAGTGCCACCCTCTGTGAGCGTGCTGGAGCTCGACTTGCTTGGTGTCGGCTTGACCCACGCAAGCTTCGACCTAGTGATCTGCTGCTGCGTAGCTGAGGCCACAAGCCCACAAACCCCCAAAAATTTCGAGCTACCGTAGACGCGCATGCCGAACAGCTTGAACATGACCACCATTTTCAAGACTTCACTTAGTATGCTTCAGGTACTGAAGTCCTGCAGGCCGACCGAGACCTGACTTCACCCACCCCTACATAAACCATGCACCACAAAACGCTGCTAAGTTTCAGGATTGATCTGCCCACACATGGACAACGTGAAGGCGTCTTTGCTGTTTCCCATCCTGTAGTTTTGGGGCTCTCGGATTTGTGGGTTTGGTTTGGGGCCTTTCCAGGGTTTCGGGTAAGACAAAATGGTCTTCGAATCACCCGTGGTGAAGTCGATTGCTTTCATTGCAGAGTCGAAGGGTGTCGGGAGAGAGGATCTTGCAGGCGCTCCGGGCCGAGTGCTGCTAGCAAACACTGCTCTAGGCGTAGACAAAATCAAACCGTGGGGGGTCCGAATGATTCGCAATAATAGACCCTGCTTCGTTTCAGCTTGGCTGTCACCGCAGAGAAGTTGGCTCGCATCTTGCAGTCCTCACTCCAAGCTCAGCCATGGAAGTTGGCAAAGGAGCCTTCTGCTACCTGCTTCTTGCCCTAGCTTGCTGGCTGCAACTTGCTGAATGTTGAGTATCGTTTTTTGCGATTGTTGTGGTTTGGGTTTCTTGGGTAATATTTCGACAGGGGGCCCATAGAAAGATTTGTTTCCTTCCTTGCTTACGGTTTGCCAGGAAAGGATGCTCGGTGTCCGACACCCCCAGCAGCCCGGATACGGTTGGTGACCAGGGAGAGCGCCGGCGAGGCTCCTTTCTGGTGATCGGCGACTGGGGTTGGGATGCAAATGTGGCTCTGATGCACTCGTGGGTGAATTGAAAATTCAGCATGGGCAGACGTGAAAGTTGTGCAGGTCGCTGTCCATGATGAGCCCCACATGCACACACCAGCGTGCAACCACACACAGGAACATGCAGAGTGCAAGATGATGCATAATGATAAATGTGAGTAGATCACACCCTTCATTTGCCAACTAGTTGAAGTGCCGCAGTTCGCAAAACACCATGTATCAACATGCATATTGAAGTGTTTCTCTGAGGCTCATGGAAACCTCAAGAGCAAGCACTGTCAACAACTGGTGGCCGACGTCATGCACGAACAGATGGAACTGCTTGGGGATGTGAAGTTTATCGTCAATGTGGGCGTTGCTCGGCTTTCATCACCGGACAGCCTAGTGTTCAGTCATTCAATCTGGAGACGACGGCGTACAGTGTCCTCCCTGTAGGAGATACCCTTTAATGATAATGGCTTCCTATTTGATTATTTGTTCTCAGTGTCAAATTCTGGGATGACATGCGCCCTATACCGACAATATTGAAACACGATCCACCATAGAGGACATGCAGAAGCATTGGCAGCAGCAAGTGACTCTTGGAAATTTAGGTACACATTAAGCCACAGGCATCTTGAACCGAACACAACTGCATATCCAGATTATCGCTTCACCGTGACGGTGACGGTGCGGACCCGAAACCAAGCCAACCCAAGAACCCGTTATCCTTCAAGGATTCCTTTTATCCGGATGGTGTGCACAACAAGAGCGACCCGCAATGGGACGCGCCTTGGTTTGCCCAAACCGCACCTCGAACCTTGTGTTCCAAGCCAAACCTCAAACCCCATCCCGAGGGGGGGAGGGGTCCGGGAGGAATGCGGGGGTTTGCATAAGCACTACCAATACCATTCTTTAGGGATTCTGATCATACTGAGACTAGAAGACACCCCCCCAAACCCAACCTTAATTCCTAATCCCTGCAACCTGAAACCCCCAAGCCCGTAATCCCGCAAGCCGTCGGGGCCTTTGATTGTTAATCTAGAAGCATGAATTATGAGTAAGACTCAGGCTATTCTTTTCATTTTCTGAAAAATGCCTCACAAGCCATTCTAATTTTGAAAGTCCCTATATCTGACCTTTATAGTAGCCCTTAAAGGGAACCCCTTTCGAGCCCTTAAAAAAGGTCCCTATGTCCCAGGGCCAGGTCTCTGCTTTTCCTTCAACTTCCGGAGCCGAGCCCGGAGAAGAAGAGGTAATATGGGGGCCTTAATAATTAGAATAGGGTTCCTTAAAGGGGTCTATAAGGGCTACTACAAGGGCCATTATCAGGATTTAGTATAGGGGCCTTAATCATTAGAATAGGGTTTTGGGGCCCATTATACTATAGTTTTTGTAAGGAATCCCCAAAATAATATTGGTAATTATTTAGGCCCCAATAGTATTTTGATTTGAGTGGGGCGGCTTGAAAAGCTGCGTTCCCGTTTGCGGAAATTCGGTAGAACCCGAGTTTCTCAAGATCATGGTCCTCAGGGGCACCTGAACGTCGAGCAACCCCGCATGTGTTTACTATTGGGGCCTAAATAATTACCAATACTATCTTGGGGATTCCTTATAGAAATTATAGTACAATGGGCCCCAACACCCTATTCTAATTATTAGCTTATCAACATCGCCCTAGCTTTGCCAAGGAGAAGTGGCGGCAGGTCTATTCCCCTCTCGTCAGATCTGTGCCCTGGTACAGTGTGTACGGCAACCACGACCTTCACGCAGATCCCTGCGCCTGCAGCGAGGACCAGATTCGATGCTGCGATGTTGTTTCGCATCGCCTCGCTCGCTAAGCGAATCCCTGTTCCCTTCAAGATTCATAGCAGACTACTCTTGGAAGAAATGATGATACAGCAAGCCGCGCATGCTACAACGAACCGGATTTGTTTTGCTGCATTAGTCTCATGTGTTCTAGTTGCTGACTGCACTCACGGGGACCAACGCCACAGCCAAGCTGTTCAACATGCAGTTACAAGTTACAACATCATGGACTGCACCGATGGTATTTAACAAAAATGCATCTGCATATGTGGGCATTTCTAAACACACCACTTCCTTGTTTGTATGTAAACGCATGCATGCACGCCTGTTTGCCGTTTGCCTGCCTGCCTGTCTGGCTGTCTTTGTGTGTGCGTGCATGGATGAATGTACGTTTATACGTATGTATTGGTGCACGCAGCTGCGTCTGTCTGTCTGCCTGCCTGCCGTTCTGTCTGTCTGTCTGTCTGTTTGCCTGGCTGTCTGTCTGCCTGGCTGTCTGTCTGCCTGGCATGCATGCATGCATGCATGCATGCATGTGCATGTACACCACCCTACGTACGCAAATCCATGCATACATCACACATGCATGCATACGAAACTGCATGCATACGTGCATACATACATGCATACATGCATACATGTGTATTTACATACACAGAGCTTCAGGTGCGATATGAATGCCACCTGCAGCAGGACCCAGCGTCCTGCGCGCAAGTCAACGCGGACATTAACAATTTGGACTTCTTTTATATGCCGGACACCTCCTTTCACCAGGCGGGTTTCCAATCTTCCTGCCAGTCCTACGGCCTTCGTGCTTACGCTTCCTGTATCTGTTATCAAAAGTATTACCAGAGTTGCCAGGACATCCGTCGTGATCGCTAGACATCTTACTGCGGTCCATGCTTTTTGCTGCCATTTCCCTGAGGGTTCACGAGCTCAGCTTTCGGACTAGGGCTAGGTGAATCTATGCTTCACCTGCCGCTAGATGCTATTTAGTCGTTCCGAGTGCATCTTTGAGTCCTGGGCAGTGGCCCGGGCAAACGTTTAAGCTTTCTACTGTCAACTTTCGGCCTCCCTCGGCTCGGTTCAAGAGCTTCGTCTAGCACCCGACGACCTCTAGTTATCCTCGCCTCTACAGCCCAAACCAATAGCCCAGCACCCTCAACCCTAAATCCCTAACCCCGAAACCCTAAGTCACAAAGTGTAGTCATGTTTTAATGTGCTCATCTGTCGGAGGAGCTTCCAGAGCTAGACACAGAGGTGATTGTGCTCGACACGAACTACCTCATGTGCTTCGGCCTCACAGAACCAAAGGAGTCACCGCAAGGAAAGTCCCACACTCCTAACTCGACGGTAAGCTTGCTACTCACTTCTGCGTACATCGCAGGCGATATTTAGCTTCAGTTCTTAAAACAGGGGTTGAGGGAAGATCGAGCACTCAGGGTTGCCAGGAAACCCATGTCAAGCCAGACGGCAAGTGAGCCCGGAGATTTCTGTTTCATTGCTTAATTTCCTCTTCCTGTAGCCGCCCAGGTGGGTGAACCAGACCTGCCCTCACACGCCATGCCCGGAACAATGCAGCGAGACTCTGGGCAAAAATGTGGTGTAGTAGCCGTCATCGCGCTGGTGACGGTCGTGGTCATGATGATAGTAGTAGTGGTTGTGGTGGCAGTGCCACCTCTGGCAGTGTCGCAGTGGCAGTGGCAATGGTAGTGGTGGTAGTGGTAGTATTCGTCGTAGTCGTAGGCGCGGTAATTAGCCTAGTAGCTTGCAAGCTAATAGGAGCTGCAAGCGGTACTAGGTGAGAGCTCCCAGGCTCAAGTCCGGAAAAGCACGGAAGGAATGGTTTTTGGGTCTGTCCTCCATACCGAGCCTCAGTGCTCGCAGCTGGAGATTCTATGCTTCAAGGGCTTAGTTGCCAGCCTGTCAGTCCTGGAGGCATCCTTTCACGGTGCAGAACACTTCCCAAATCCAGCTTGCCAGCACAGCGAATTCCGAAAATGACAGTGTAAACACAGGGGCCGGGATACTAAGTCACAGTAACCTTTTCTAGCCGCTACACAACTTGATACTGAAATAGCTCACAAACCCTATTCTACTTCTGATTACCCCATATGACTCGGCACCCTAAACCTCAAACCCCAAACCTCGTCCTAAACCCTAAGCCCTAAGCCCTAAACCCTACGCCCTAAACGCTAAGGCCCTAAGCCCTACACCCTAAACCCTAGGGCCCTAAGCCCTAAACCCTAAACCCTAAGCCCTACACCCCGGACCCGTAAACCCCCAGGAACATGAAGAGGCGCGCTTTTCAGGCCTTCGAGCTCTTCCAGGAAGGGTTCCCACCATCTTCGCATCCAAAATAAGTTCAAAAATCCTCAGGGTTCGGGGGGTTTAAGGGGTTCAGGGTTTAGGGGCTTCGGGGTTTAGGGATTAGGGTTATGGGTTTAGAGGTGTTGGGGTTTAGGGTTTCAGGGTTTGGGGTGTTCTACTTGCTTATTTGGGGTTGGGTGAAGCACCGCTCGGCAGGAGCGTGTGGCCAGAAGCACAGCGCCGAATTGGGTCGTGGCTCTGACAAACCTTAGCCCCCCTACTTACTTTTTTGTTGTATCTTCTAAGGTCACCAAGTCTGGGTTTCGGGTTGAAGATTCGCTGCATTCGGCATCAAGACGTGCAGGGCCGAAGCCGCATGAGTCTTAGACGGCGCAGCATGCAACGCAAGAGAAAGTTGATTGTTAAGTGATGGATGAAAGCCAGCGAGCCCTTGCATTCCTTCCCACACCGGCCTAGACTCCCGCTCTTGGCACCAACTATTCCTAATCTGGGTTCTGGAGTACCATACTTGAATACTTTTTTTGGCACCTGTTCCTCTAAGGAACCATTATGAAATAAAAGTCTGTACTTTTTTCTCCCTGGTTACTTCAAAGTCCAGTAATTCACGGTCGCACGCATTTCTGGCTGCAAAGGTCTTCTCTCACTATCCCACAGATTACTTCCCAGGGGCGTGGAATGCAGCTAGGCTGCACTATCGGTAAGGTGGGATGTTACGAGGGTCGGGCTTCTATTCTTGCGCTGCTGTAAGCAGAAGAACCAGAGTACGGAACGACGACCACACTCTTCCGCAACCAAGCAGCATGCTCGGCCTTTGGTGTTTCTGAATCTGAAAGCGATGCCTTTTCAATCTTGAGAGACCACGGCTGCCAGAAAGAGAACTCCAGAGGGAGCCAGCTTCAGTCGGGCGGTACTGAAGGGGGGTGTAGGAGTAGGCAAGGTGGGCTTGTTGCAGCAGTCGTGGAAACCGCCACTCTCACCAATGCACCCTTGATGTTTGCTTCCTAGACCAGCGAGCCTCTTCAATGGTGGACTCCCTCCTGGGTGAGGCGGGATGCTTCGAGAGCAGTGGGGTACTTTGTGTCGTGTGCTGCATGCCGGCCGGGCCTCCGATTCAGTGTCGGGGCAAAGCGGGGCGTTTCAGTCTTTCGCGAACACCTCCGCACATTGAAAACCCTAAACCCTAAACCCTAAAACATGAAACCCTAAACCCTAAACCCTAAACCCAAAAAAAGAAAAACCCTAAAACATGAACCCTAAACTTTAAACTCCAAGAAAAAGGCTCTGATACAGAGGGGACTTGGGAGACTCCTGGCTCCGGACGCTAAAGGACAGATGAATGGCCCTGTATTTTCACCCACCATTCCTCCCGACATCAGAAACCCTGGCGAAAGCAGCTTATGTCGACAATCCTACACCGAAAAGTCCTAAGCTGTGAAGACCCCAACACTCAAAACTCTTCAAGCAAGTGGAGGATGGGAGCATCCGAGTATCCAAGCGGATTTCCTGAGTTCTTGAGCCTCACCTGGAAGCAAAGAGGTTTTGGGCTTTAGGATTAGGATTTGGTGTTTGGGCTTCTCCTTATCATTTGAAGGCTTTACGCAGGGTTTAGGGTTTTCAGGGTGTTGGGGCTTTAGGGGATGGGCTGTTTGGGCTTTTAAGTGCTCAGGGTATTTGGTTTGGGTGTCGGGCTTCAGTGATTCAGGGATTTTGGGGTTTGGACTTTGGTGTGTTGGGGCTTTGTTGCTTTGGGCATTCAGGGTTTGGGGGTTTAGCATCTGGCGGTTGCAGGTTTCATGCAGGCCTAGATCTGAAGTCAGTGTCTGGAGGCTTTCGGGGTCTTAAGGTTGCAGGCTTTGTGGAGTTCCTGGTTGAGTTGAGGGTTAAATTCCTTTAAGGCTTTAAGGTGAGGGTTCCAGGGTTCAGTTTTGAGTTATTTTGACTGTTCAGCAACTGTTATTTTTATGTCGTGGGGTGGAGATGCAGGATGTCTGGTCTTTTGTGCTCAAGGAGAAGTCAAATCTTGAAGTTTGAGTCATTGCATCACTTCGTGGCAGGGTGCCATCTGCCATCCCATGATATCCCGAGTCACAGAAGAGTCCATCCCGGGGCGAACCTTCGTCTCCTAAACCTTTGATCCCCTCACCCGTAAACGCTCTGACCCGTCGTTGTGCTTGGATCCTTTGGAATTCGGCGGATCTGCTCCAGGACGGCGATGTCAAACGCCTCGAGCCGCCCGGCCGCGATCCCCGCAGTAGCGCAGAGAGAAACATCCTCAAGACCCTTTAGGGTTTAGGGCTCAGGGCCTCAAGAGACAGAGCAAGGCTGCGTTCTTCTCGCATTTTGGGTCATCTCACCTGCCACCTTACAAATACTATGTATGTTATCATTATGACTCTTGCCATAAGATTTCATTATGGTTGTAATTATTTGTATAAATCTGGATTATATGTGTATATGGTATTGTACATGTTCTATTTTAGTCGGAGCTCCGCCACCCAAGGATCCTCCATCACATACTTCGGAGGTCATCGGCACAACGTGGATCAACGGACGGGTCTTTCTACCGCTCGCTGTTCACCAAGCGGTAATATAGGGAAATAGTTCGTAATATTGTCCTCTTGAAGCCCCGGTGTAACTATAGCGTAATATGTAAACTCGCATGCCCCAAAGCCTTATTTTCATAATCAAGGCCCCGATAGTAGGAGTGGCGTTCCACACTCAACTCAGCCCCATGTCCTGGACGTCGATCATCTCTTTTCATGTATCATCGTCTCTCTCTCTCTCTCTCTGTCTCTCTCTCGCTCTTATTGTCGCCATCTCTCTCGCTGACCTGTGGCATCACACACAAAGATTTCGTACACAGGACGGTTTACAACACGACGCCACAAACCAATTGGCTTTCCGGAGGTGGTGGAGGCCGCTTGGCCCGTGTTGGTGTACGGAGCTCTCAGTTCTGTCAGAATCACACCAAGCGCCTCAGGGTTTGCTTTGGGCCGGGTGTAAAACGTAGCATCACCAGAAAGGGACCGGAAGGGGATGTTGTCCCTAATTCTTGCTGACCCTATATTACCTAGAAGTGAAGCGGAACGTCCGGAACGCGGGAGGCTGGAGCACAGACGGGGACGAGCAAGGTTTCGTCGTGGGCGAAATCATGGAGGGCGGAAAGGTGTGGAAGTCCAAAGCTTAAAGTGTACCATACAGCAGCTTTGCAAGCTAGTAACTTGTACTATAGTAACAGTAGTTGATCTTCCTTTCTCGTTACTCCCTGCGTGGTTCTCGAAAACTGTGGTATATCCCTGCCAAGGCCCTGAGAACCCAGTAGGTTTGGGGCCGAAGACCTTGTGAAGTGTTGTCCGATACTGTGATGAAGTGTTTCATGCTTGATTCTAATTGAGCTCTCGCGTTTCAGGATTGAGGGTATTGGGGCTTGGGGTTAGAGGTTTGAGGATTACCGGTCCTGTTGGAGGGCTTCAGAGCTCAACGGAGCTTCTAGTGTCTAGGCACGGATATGGGCGGAAAGGCCAGGCCTTAGCCATGCAGGTCCGTACCAGTGCCATCATCGTCAACATCACAGACTGTCTGCAGGAAATGGTTGTATGATGCGATAGGAGCACGGTCAGCACGGCTGTGCGGGAGATCGTGCTGCACGCTTCATCCGTGCCGCTAGTAGAGGCTGACATATCACAGTCAACTCTGCGCCCACGCCCCCGGACCTCGTGGCCGAGCAAAGGGTTGTTTTAAGGGGCATGGGCCGGAATTTGTGGTGCATGCTGCGCTGGAAATCAGCCATGGTTTCAAACCTGTCGTGTACAGCAGTAGTTTTGGAGCCAGGCAGGAGCAGGTGGTTCAGTGAAGATCATGTGGAGACGAAGAACGGGACTTCTATTTCGGGGTGCTTTTGCTCCTTTTGCGGCTCCACCGGTTTCTCGGTCTGCCAATTCGATCTCGCTGTGCGAACCAAATTCGCGAAGCAGTGCAGACTTTGTGGCAAAGCTCCTTTTGTAAAGGGAAGGAGCAGACCAAGATACTCGTATTATAGTCTAGTAATATTATTGCAGTATGATGGTTATGTCGCATTAATATAGTCTTATGATCGTTTGATCACATCTACTTGTGCCCAGAACTCATCTGAGCCAAGGAGCAGAGCTCTCCCTTCAGATGCGAATCGAACGGGCGTAGTGATTAGGTCCAAGCCAAAGGCGACTAGGCTCGGACGGGCACTGAAAGTGCCTCTCATCGAGCTGATAGCTTTGACCTTCGAAAAGAGGTCCGTCGCAGGGACCCATGTGTGTGTGTGTGTCGATTCTCGGCTGTTTTCTGGGTACTCCGGTGTCCTGGTTCTGTGTTCGCTGAGTGTTGATGGAATCATGAGGGAGGGGCTCGGGAGAGCCAAGAAGCTGAACTCACTCTCGCAATATACGGGCCCTGGCAGTTAGAAAATGTTTTTGGGGTATGTCATAGGACAGGTACAATGAGGAACCACAAGGACTAACATTCATAATGATTCAGGCTTCTATAATACCTGTGTTCCCTTGTTCAGCCACTTGGGCTCTCAAGACTCTCAACCAAGAATAACACTCAACCGTGATCTGACGACAGCCGCAACTAATACTATCATTGTTTGTTGCTACTACTATGATAATATTTACTATCATTCTCGCTATTCGTATTATCGCGATTAATGTTAAAATTACTGCTTATTCGTGTTCAGGTCTACCATTGCTGCTGCTGCTGCTCCTGCTGCAGCAGCTGCTGCCTGTGCTTCTCCTCCTACTCGTACTCCTATTACTCCTGACACGAGTAATGGTAAAAAGGCAGTGAAGCAGCAAGCAGAATAAGGACGTGAGCACGGATGGCAACGCAGCAGCACAATCAACTCTTACCTACTTTTGGTACATGTCCTGAGCGTATCCACCTCAAACAGCAAACCTTAAACTTTAAACCCTAAGCCCTACACTCCTAAACCCCTAAACCCTAAGCCCGAGGAATTTTGAATTCATGTTTGGAACCCCCTAAACTCCATATTTCGATCCGAAGCCCTAAACCCCACACCTCTAATCCCTAAACCCAACCCCTAAACCCTAAACCCCTAAACCCTAAACCCCAAACCCTAAACCCTAAACCCCAAACCCTAAACCCTAAACCCCAAACCCTAAACCCTAAACCCCAAACCCTAAACCCTAAACCCCAAACCCTAAACCCTAATCCCCAAAGCCAGAGCCATGTTCCGTGGCGCCTGGCGCCTCGACTCACTGGCGCAAGCGCTGCGGCTTCATGAGGAGCCTCGGAGCTCGAGATGAGGTTTAGGGGTCTTTTTAGGGCTTCCTTCAAGGGTCCCTTTAAGGCTTGCTTTAAGGGCTCCTTTCGGGGTTCTCTTGAGGTTCTCTTTGAGGGTCCCTTTAAGGGTTCCTTCAAGGGTTCCTTTAAAGGTTTTTTCAAGTGTTCCTTTTAGGCTTTCTTTTTAGGGTTCCTTGAAGGGTCTCTTTCAGGGTTCCTTTCAGGCTTCCTTTTCGGATTTTTTGAAGCGTACCTTTAAGGGTTCCTTTCAGGCTTCATTGTAGAGTTCTTTGAAGGGTTCCTTTAAGGGTGCCTTTAAGGCTTCCTTCAAGGGTTCCTTGAAGGCTTCCTTTAAGGGTCCTTTGAAGGGTTTCTTTATGTGTTACATAAGGGTGTTTAGCGGTTACCGCGTGGCTTTTCCCCTGGGTTACGGAACATGCCGGTCATGCCGGATGGGCACACCTCAATCATCCTTCTACCCGTGCAGTTCAGATGTCGAGCTGGGCAGGACGTACTCCGCGGCAGTTTTCGATGTGCGTACGATGAGGTGAAGCCGGGGAGCCAGAACGTTTTGTGTGTGGCTTGCAAGGCTTTATCCCGAAGCCAAGAGCTGAATTTCTTGCCTCGGTTTTGAACTTTCTGGGCTTGCATGGATTAGTTTCTGCATGCCAGCCGCAACCACTCACCGATTGACTGCTTCAGATGTCTAAGAAGCATTCTTCCCAACACTTCAGCCGTTAGAGCTCATCGCCGAAGCCAGGAGACCCTACAGTTTCCAACAGACTCCAGCCCTAAATGCTGCAATCCGAGCAACTCGTGCACAAAGCTGCTCGTGCTTTCCTGTTCATTCACTTAGAAGCAGTATGCTTCCGAACTTTGTTGCTTGGGATTGACCGCTTGGGATTTCATCTTGCACCAGGCTATCATCCTGAACCCATCACCGAAAACTGCGCGAAACCGTCGATGCGGAAATCATGCGCCGGAATCCCACATCCGAAGATGCACGTCAATGCCCAAAGTCCAGCACCCGAACTACACTCCGAATGCTTCGACCCTGGGCAAAAGCCCCAAGTGCCCAAACTCCCACCTTGAATCTTGTCGCCTTGAATGCTGAACCGAAACCCACCGTAAGAAAAGGCCCCAAGCACTAAGCCATCCTAAAACCTTGAAGGCCTAAAGGCCTTGAGCCCGAAACTCTCAAGGCCATAAGCCCTAAAGCCTACTAAACCAGGCTTTCGGCGCGTTCCCGAGGAGCCGGGTCTTTGTGGAGCGAGCGGTGGACCCTTCAGGCAAGGCTTCAGGGCTCAGACTTTGGGGCTTTGGGTTTGGGGTTTAGGGTTTAGGGTTTAGGGGTTTAGGGTTTAGGGTTTAGGGGTTTAGGGTTTAGGGTTTAAAGGGATTTGGGGAATAGCATCTAGTCTGGTTCTATTCATGTGCATTGGTAGTGCAGCACTCATCTCGAGCGTGACCCTCTCCGCATTCCTTTAGGCCGCGGTTCTCGTTCATGCTCGCCTGGTCATTTGCATAAATGCTTGGTTCGACTGATTCGACTGCCGCATGTATTGATACCCCCTCCTGTCATGGTAGGACTACGGTCATATACTGGCATAATTGTGCCTCCAGTGGTAGTGGCACGCTGTGTTTCACCCGAATTCTCATGCTTGTTTTCCTTGCGTTGCCAGTCTTGGTGGTTGTAGTGGTGCCGGAATTTCGCTTTATGCCTCTGCTGATGACATTGTCCCTAGCATGTGCCTCAATAACCTTCTGTCCACACCACCCACTGTCCGTCCTGTTGGAGAGGCCGCTTAGCGCAGCCTCCCCTGGATCCGCGTCTGCAAGCGCCGAGCCCAAGCTACCTGGCAGCAGAGGATTGGATTCTAAATGCATTGTATGGGGCATTGAGGATCGTCGCAAAGTCCGGTATTGGCTGCAAGATGTGGGTGGTTTGCACATCGTGCAGCTGATCCGGCATGGCATTGGGTCCAAGATTGCAGCAGACCAGCAACGAGAGACTTCTATTCATCCACTCAACCGGATCCTGTCAGTGTTGACGTAGTGAGTGTTCCGTGATGCTGGGAACTTGTTTGGGCAGGCCCTGTCAAGACTACAAGACTACTAGACCTTGAATGAAAGGGCTTTTTGCCGATCAAACACATGCCTCTCGCTGCGTCGACTCACAGTTGTAGCTGTAGCTTCTTTCAAAAGCTGCACTGGCCGAAGGTGTTTAGAACAATATGCAGGGAACATTGTTGTGAGGCGAACACGTGGTGGTTGCTCCTTGCCCTTCGGGACACCTTCTTGCAGGCCTGGGAAAGGCGGAAATCCTCAGGTTCTTCAACATAAACGGCAAAACACTCCAACCTAAAGGGCTTAGACGTAGACCTTCAACCCCAATGTCCACCCTTTGACCTTCGCCGTTTGCATATCACATGTGTTACTACTGACTACTGTCACTGCTCTGCCATTATTGGTGCGTTTGTATGCATTGTGACAAGGAGCTTTACTGTTGTCAGTTGCTCTACTCTATTACCAAGACTACTACAGTGGTAACTCTCGCTGCTAGGATCATGCCTAGTCATTCCGCGATTCCTACTCTTCTTACTACATTGTAGACTTGTATAACCCTATGATGCCCTATGCTTATAAGTAATGTTGTTGTTAGTCATATTGTTAGAAATATCATCAGTAGTATTGTTGGTAATCTTATTCGTAATATTATGAGTATATTATTCGTAATAGTGTTAGTAGTAGTTGTAATAATGATATTCGTAATATTGTTAGTAATAGTCGTGGAATAATATTCGTAATATGTTTAGAAATCTTATTAGAATACTATTTGTAGTATTATTTGCATTCTTGTTGCGGCTATACGTGCTCCTCAGGGCAACTCCGGTGCCTGGCACGGTGTGCCCTCGAGCCAGGCATGGCCCTGTGCTACGCAGGCGAGAAGAGCGGTCTTCGGTACCAAAGTTCAAGAAGGATTAGGGATTAGGGTTTAGGGTTTGGAGTTTAGGGTTTAGGGTTCAGGGTTCAGGGTTCAGGGTTTAGGGTTCAGGGTTGAGGGTTTAGGGTTTAAGGTAAAGGACACAAGTTTCAATACACCTTGTTACACCCCTAGAAATGTTTGTGTAGGCGGGATTAAACGGCTATACGTGCACCCTTGTGTCTCTTTGCTCCTGTATACATACACCCATCAAAATAGATTGATGAGGTAGTGTCAAGTGTGTATACAGGTATCGGGTGTGCGACCAACTTGTGTCAGTGTGTATTCTACTGCGTTCTTTTCTGGTCTTTAGTTTCCTCTTCTGTTCGCGTGAGCAAGTCTGTACGGTATGGTGCTCAGGTATGTGTAGACACTACACATATAAGTATGTAAGTGCAAAGATACGCACGTGCATGTCTGTTCGTATTCGTGTGGGTGTGTTGGTGTGTGCGTGTGTATGTGCGTGTCTGTGTGTGTTTGGTTGTATATATGTATACATAAATGTATATTATATGTGAGTGCGTGTGTGTCTCTGTGGGTCCGTGTGTCGGTGTTTAGGTGTGTAGGTGTGTGTATCTGCATGTCTCTGCGCGTGCGTGTGTGCGTGTGTGCGTGTGTGTGTGTGTGGGTGTGTGCGTGTATGTATGTATGAACGGAATGTATGCATATATCTATAGAAAAACAAACATGCACAGATGTATGTATATAAGTTATGTGTATATACACGCACATGTATATGCTTATGTATAAGTGTATATGCATATGCACATGCAAACGTGCATATGAAGCACGCATGCGTTTTGCTCTACTGGCTCCTTGGCCATGCCTGTGGCAGTTTCGGATAGTTATTCACCTTGTGGCAGCACGCTTGACCATGTGTGATATGGGGCCCTGAATAATTACGAAGATTACTACAGTTATGGTAGTAAATAACTAACTCTCTGTATATATATATATATATATGCACATGTATTTTTATGTACATATGTATATATATATATGTATATATATATATACATATATATATACATACATGTATACATACACACACACACACCAAAAACCCTCTTCATGAAGGCCCCTGTATCAGGCGAGCTGTACGACAGCGAAGCCGACCATGCCCAGTACTCGATCCCTTTCTGCGTTCAGTCCATTTTCTTTTTGCTTTGAGGGATGCCGCAGTTTTGCCCGACGAGTACCTCCGCTTTCTCCCCAAGCTGTTCGGCATGAATCTGTTGCTTCATTAGTTTGTGGGTCTGACCGCTGTGCTTTCCAGAATTCCGGAAAGAATGTAGCGCATCCTTCTGTCAAGTCGCAGAGCTCTGTTCCAGCAGCCCTCATTGGCAGCCTGAGATCAGCCTATTCCCTCCTGTCTCGCAACGGCATGGTCGTGGATGGAGCACGCTACTCCAATGAGGCATCGTGACTCGCAGATGTTGGAGTGGATTCGCACTAGATGGGATGCTTTCGGCAGCTGTAAGCGAATTTCATGACTCATGACTGCTTCGAAAAATGCCG
The DNA here is from genome assembly GCA_003297005.1 of Symbiodinium sp. clade A Y106. Taxonomy (NCBI): domain Eukaryota; class Dinophyceae; order Suessiales; family Symbiodiniaceae; genus Symbiodinium; species Symbiodinium sp. clade A. Next base: position 62,586 of record BGNK01003882.1, read on the forward strand.
GTGATGAAGCTGTACTTTGTCAAGAGTTCCCGATGCTAGGCAGTTGTGGTGTAAACTTCACTGTACCAAGGTTTGTCAACCACTACGTGGGAATCGCGGATGCTCCGAACTGTGCGATTGGATCATCTGATATGCATGTGGCGACCATCGAGGTGACTCAGCCTATAGGCAGGTTTGGCTCGGTGCTGTGGTTGGCGGAGAGCAAGGGCCTTGTAAATACGGTTTAGGTAGCGCCAAAATGCTTTTATGTCGGGGGAACACACACAGCTCGTGGGCCTTGAGACCAAGTTGCACCAGCGAAGCCTTTGCCAACCGAGCTTTCTTGTTAGGAGTTTGGCTGTTCCGGGTCAGTCGCAGGTCTTGATGAGGAGCTCTTGGTGGACTATGGCATGGAGCACTGCGTGCGCAACGAGGTGCTTACTCACATGAAGGTAAGGTTGCTTGGAACTCCAGGCTTTGATTCCTTCATCCTCCAGTGTGTTTCTGTGCATCTGAAATCGTCTGCTAAAGCACACAGTTGAGTTGATATGGTTTCCAGTGAGTGAGGGGCTCAGCTTGAGCATGTTGTCAGCATGTACTCTTGAGCTCCCTTAGCAGGTGCCACACCCCCGTGTCCCGGCATGGGCCCGCGATTTTGCAGCCCTTGCAAGGCTGCAGGCGGGCTGAGCATGTCAAGGAAGGCTTTGATGTAAAACCAGATAGTTGCTGGGGCTCTAGCGGCTAGCGAGTCTCCCGCCCTGCCAAGCAAGAGAGCGGCGCCTCAGCTTGCCCCTGGCTCGAGCGTGCAGGGGTGCAGGCAGTGGAAGCAATGAACAAGGTTTGGTGAGGATTGGATTTGCAGATTAAGCCTCAGACACCCAGAACTCGAAATTGAACTTTCAACACGATGGGTCAAGAAGGCTGTTGTTTGTGCCTGCCAGACCGCAAGCCGTCAGACCGTAAGGCCGAAGTTAAAGGAAGACAAGCTGCTGTCAAGGGAGGAATTTCTGCCTGCACAAGGTTGGGTCTGTTGGGCTGCAATGTTGTGTCTTTAGGGTTTCGCTTGGAGGCTGCGTGTTCCTCTTATGGCGAGCTGTGGCCCAGATGCATGACTCGGCAGGCGGTTGACGCGCAGCTGTCACGGCTGAAACAGGCTCGGCTTTGTGTGTGTGACTCCGACTTGTCATGTGTTGGCTGCGCTGGCTGAGACAGACAAAGCTTATGGAGGAGTCTGCTGCACTGCTCGTCGTGTGGTCCGAATTCTTGCACGTTGCACGTTGCGCAGCATAGAACAACATGACATCACAGAGCATCAGAACGTCTAGCAGAGTGTCGCAGTGTTTTAATGTTTTCTATGGATCGCTGAACGGCTACGCATTCCTGCTTCCTGTCGGAAGCTGTGGCACAAAGCGACACATCTGTAAAACCTCCAACTCAAATGCACAAACCTACAAAGCTCCACAGCAATTGACAGCAAATATATATATATATATATATATATATACATACACATACACATACACGTGTATACACACATTCACGTAGTATAAGTCCTTTGAAGTGTACATACCACACATGCATGCATACCTTTCTGTCTATCTGTATATGTATATGGAGGGCGTATTTTTTCACTCCCTTTTTTTTTTTTTTTGCTCCCTTTTTTTTTTTTCTGTCCCCTTGGTCCCCTGGTCCTTTGGTCCCGTGGTCCTCTGGTCCCGTGGTCCTCTGGTCCCGTGGTCCTTTGGTCCCGTGGTCCCTTGGTCTTCTGGGTCCCCTGGTCCGGTGCAGCCCCTTGGTCCCCTGGTCTTCTCAA